>JAANSN010001927.1:0-28223 GCA_036850665.1 Dicranocentrus wangi | reverse complement strand
GATTATTGTTAAGGGGAAAGTGGTGGCCTTGACTTTTAACTTAAAGACAGAGGAGCTGCATTTAACTGAATATGGTATTGGTAAGGAGTCCTGGTCATAAATAAATAAATATCTAGTCCTAGTCGCCTTTCTATAAATGCATAGCTTGCGTGTGCATGTGCATAAATTTCATCTATCTTCGTGAATGATATCGTTTTGTCTTGTGGCACTGCGACAAGTTGTGTATCGTTTCATCTTCCTTCGCCCAATTTTTAGTGTGCGGATGTAGAATGTGGATACAGTATACAACGGATTTATGTAATAATGTATTTATGTGCATAACCCAGAGTCGTAAAAATCTTTAGGTACTTGGGCATAAGCTGGCTTTGCACCTAAAGGGATTTGGAAAGCTTCTGGAAAGCGCTGGAAAATACGTATAAACACATAACAAGATGTATTTTCTCTTCAAGAAAATTAGAAAGAAGTGTATAAATGTGGTCAGTTAGATCATGACAATTCTTAAAGAAACAGTGGGTTATTACTCGCTCGCTTAAGTACGTATTAATTGTGAATCGAAAATTGCAGCAATGGCTTGTATTACGCCAATTACAGTCTTATTGTGCCTTTTATCCTCAGGATTCTCTCTTCATCTGGTATCATATCCAAATCCAATCACACAAGTAACCCCTTCAACAAAAGTTTTATATAACGCTTTTGACTAACGATAAGTTGTAGTTGGATGTGTGAAGGAACTAAGCAAAGGAACTTTTTATCCCCTTGTCAAGTATATATTTGTACCCAATGGTAATTTTTTGAATTTCAGGCACCAGTCCCACTTGTTGGAAATGAAAGGAGCTATCACAGTGTAGCCTCATCCCAATTTTCCTATAGACCTTTGGCGTTGGCTCCCCTTCCTCAGCAACTATCATCTGAATTGACTGATCCGGATCAAACCTGGAGATTTCGCGGACCAAGGCAATACGTGACAACGAGGCAACAACTTTATCCATTAAATGGTTGGGTTCCCTTATATCGCCCCTACAGGAGTGCTTCATCATTTGACGATGAAAGTGGCACGGTTAATTTATACCAAGATCGTCAGCGGTTTCTTAACTGGCTTTTTGGACGCCCAGCATACAGCCCCTTTCCTGACTACAGTCCATTAGAAGCAGCAGCCGGAATACCGCATATGCCTTCATATCCCCATCAGCCTCTTCCCATGTACCCAGAACATCCAGGAATGATGGAGGAATGTGAGGAAATAATTGATCCTTATACACATCAGATTTACGAGGAATGTCAAGAAGTAATGATTCATTGATTAAGACTTTCAGGGATGACTGATTCCTTGATTGCAGGGAAACATTGATTTCTTTTGAAAGTAATTTCTGACTGAGTTATTATTATAAAATAAATTTCCTTTTTTATCCATTTTTATCAATTTGGTTTACAGTACTTATAAGAAAATGATATGTCAACTAACCTATGACCTAACCATTTAATATATCAGTTTAAACATCATTCTCAAATAAATATCTTTCTAAGCAAATTCTTTTTGTGTGTACAATGCAAGAGGTATCATTTATCATAATCAGTAGGGAAATGGATACTCTGGATGAATTTTGGCACTGCAAAATAAAAAACATAATTAACAAACTGTGCGTCATTGGGAATGTGTATATATGGGAGTGAACGTACCTGGGAAATTCTCGAAAGGATCTACCATCCTCACCTTTATCCAACCGTTTCATACTTTCTAATTCATCTGGTGTTAACTCGAAATCAAAAATCTATATAATTTATTAAAAAAACATGAAGCATATTATATTATTCATACACTTCGAAAGATTCATTATACAGTATCCATTCATCAAATAGTAAATTGGTATTACGTTCAGGTTTTGACTCATTCTTGTCAAGTTTGAACTTTTAGGAATCACAGTAATATCCAGTTGAGTTAGAAAGCGAAGAAGTACTTGACTTGGCGTTTTATTATACTTTGCGGCAATGTTTAGCACAGTCTTATCTTCCATCAAGGCAGGAATACTTCTTTGACTGATTGACAACAATAACACAATACATAGTGAAGATGAAGTTATATTAGCGAATGCGAATTTGAATTTGCAAAGATTCATACTTCGGTTGACTAATTCTTGCATCTCTTCCAGGCGAGCCCAAGGGTCCGTATGCGGTTACTGTAATTCCATGTTTTTTGCATGTTTCTCGTAAATCAGTTTGTTGGAAATATACATGAACTTCGACCTATGAAAACCCCCAATAACAAATGACACTACTGATTTACGCTCCTTTGGGATGTAAGAGAAAGTTGAGAGACAGTGTATACCTGAAGGTTTGCAGGCTTGACACTAGCAATTTTCATAATTCTTTCGATTTGATCTACATTAAAATTTGACATTCCGATTGCTTTAGCTTTCCCAGCATTTGCCTGAACTTCCATTTCTTTCCAAACTCCTGTCAAGTCTGAATTCAAGTCCAAATCCAAATCACCAGTTTCTTTCGTCGGTGCTATGCTGTCGTCGTCTTTATATTTCAAACCAAATGGCCAGTGGATTAGATAGAGGTCAATATAATCGGTTTGCAGGTTCCTCAAGGAGAGGTCTATGAAATGACCCACCCTCTCCGGGTGCATGCCTATCCAGGGAAGCTGATTAACCGTAAATGCTTAAATTGGGGTACATTTATATTACAGTTATAGTATATTATAAATAAAATTAGCAATTCAATCCTATAGACAAAGCAATTCTTTGAACTTTACCTTCGTCACAATAAACAAGTCTTCCCTCTTCCCTTTCCCAGCCTGTATCCATTTTTCAATAGCATTTCCCACTATTTCTTCGTTTTCATATTTGTAAGCTGTATCAAAATGCCGGTAACCTCTATCGAGGGCATGCTCTATCGCTGCCAAGTCGTGTTGGGGATGGGTCATCTATACAAGTAGACGAAGAATTAGTTATATGTGCTAATGGAAACGATTCTTCTTACTGAAATTATGACGTTTTGAAAAACCCATTCATTACCTGCCACGTGCCCATACCCACGAGCGGCATATTTTTTCCATTACATAACTTAAGGAACCTTGACATTGTCAAACCCAAGATAATACACTTCCTTTATGTCGTGTAATCTTTTGATTCTACTGAACTTTTAGGAGGCTGCAAACTCTTTGAATCCTGCTGCGTAATTTTACCAACATTGGATTTGTAAAATGGGATTTTCACAAGCTGGCAAAATTGTGTATTTTATTTCTATAGGTATTTGTATTTGAAGTGGAAATTGGAACTAATCCTCACAGCTGCAAAACACCAGTCCTGATGATGCTGTTATTCAAGTACGGCGAATAGCAGGCTATCATTTTATATACCATTCACATAATATTGGATATAGCCTTGTGTATAACTTTAATCTCCAATGTACCTGAAATATACTTCACTCCCCGGCCCGGCTTGACTGGATAGTCTGGGCACATGTGTTAAAGATTTGTCCTTGAAACGACGGCTTTGTCCAATGTTTTATACACAGGTAATAGTATATTGATGCTGAAGTTTAATTGCGAGTACTACATGTGGCGCTTGAACTTCATATATGTACATGGAAGTTGAATAGTAAGACGAGGTAACTTTGTTCAAAATTGTTCCTCTTTGCAGCATAAACATGCTATTTGGAGCTCCAATTGTAAGTAGAGACAAAAAATATATACATATTAATACGCATGCATGGTTGAATATTGTATTAGTGTTTGGTAATTCATGACCAGAAAATCATGAATGTAATATCTGAAGATGACATAGTCTATTTGTAGAACAATGTTAGTGTCACTTCAGGTTTCATAACATAAGGGATATTGATTTGCAGCCCTAATAATAATAGCACCTTGACTGGTCCAGTCAGGTAAACCCCCAGCATTAAATCAAATTGTGAGAATTTATGACTTTTATGAGTGAGTGTTCTTACATTGCACTGTCACGCTTGTTATGCACACGTCGAATGCTTCCTGCCTCTTACCACAAATGACGTGCGGTTGGTAATGACCTTTAATGATATTTGCTGTCTCTAATCTGGACTCCAATCTGGAAATCAGCGAAATTTATAAAACGGACCCCTTATATTTTAGCCTTAGAAGCAAAAGTAAAGTGTGAGCTTGTGTATCAAGTAATCAAACAAAACGTTTGAAGTTTTAGGAAATCTAAAATGACATTTCGGAAATTCCGTTTAGCTTTCATTTTAGTTGTAGTGATATTTGTATCTTCAGCATCTCCAAAAGATCAGTATGTTGAACCCCTCTTATTCGGAATGAAAGTAAATATACCGTACGACATGGCAAATCTATTTAACCGTTTCCCATTCCAAGGAGGCATTGCCATAATTCTTGGAATCAGCCTCATGTGTATTCTTTTCTTTGGAGTAATTACTTCCCCATTTGGATACATGTTTGGGGTTCCATCAGAAAAATACGTAATGGGGGATTTTAAGCTGCAACACCCCGAAGTCGCAGCTGCCACTAGACGTATAATTACTGTAGATCAGCCTCCAATTATATCCCCTCGGTCATCATTTCTGCTAGACCATGTTCGAAGTGAAAGGCCGTCTCCTAGAACTATATTTAGTGATCAGCGGAACGAACCAGAGGACCAATGTTGTCAAACCTTTTTATATTACTTCGACTTAATTGTCAGCTATTTGGACTATTGGGAACCGGGTTTTCTACAAGAGTGGGAAGCACAGTTGAATTTTTTGAGAAACAGACTTGCAACAAAAATGGGAAGGGAAATTGTGAACACGGTGGAAACGTCGTTAAATTCAAAATACACACCGGAGTTCATAAGTAGCATGTTTTACTTAATTCCTGAGAAGGAGGATATCCGGAGTGACGCTTGTCAACTAAGGATTGTGTGCCACGCACATGGAGCACTGCAATACTTGCCTGTAGCCCTACTCAAAATATATCAGAAGTTTAGGTACAAAAGTTTTGGGAAAAAGTAGTATTTAAAAAAAATTCTGGTCTCTAATCTCAGACGCCTCAATAATGAGGGTAATGTATTTTTTTTAAACATTTTTTGCAGTACAAAATTGACAAAAATTCCAGGCGCATACGTAGAAGCTATGAGGATTGGAATGATAAATGAATCACTTTGCTCTGAATCATTTTCGGGATGTCACGACAATGTTTTCACCTTGACCCTGAAGAGCTACTTGAGTCTTCTTCCTGATAAAACGCAGATCAATGGAATGCCTAGACGAAAGCAGGATATGTACATGCATTTCAACAAGTAAAACACTGTCAAGTCCAGCTTGCATTTTGCTAATTTTACTTAAAAACCTTTACGTACATATGTTTGTGTTCCTTTGCCACCTAGTCGACTCGAACTGATTTTTTGCATGATAATATCTTTGTACACTACTGTAACTATCAGCCAAAATAATTACTTTTCCCATTGTCAAAGCTATGCCATGCCATGAATAAAATACTACTACTTTTACATGATAAATAGTGATAAGTGACCATCAGTGGGCAAACAATGCGAGCAAATAAAAATTAGGGTCAAGTTATAGCCAGCGGAAATGGTGGCCATTCGTCATTCTTTTCAAGGCTAAGGCCTTTAGGCGAAAATACACACGCCTTCGATTGCGGCATGCAATAACTAGCAATACCTGCCGTTTCAGTGTAGTTTTAAAAAAATAACTTATTTCACGTCATTCGGTAGGGTAGTTATTAGTTAATGTACATACCTATGTAAATGTTTAAAGTTAGCAGCTATTTCTAAAACAGCCATTATGAATAGAGCGACGATTAGACAGTTTGTAGTCGTTGCTGCTCTAATTTTTACAGCTATATTATTACAGCTTTCTATCTCGAGGAAGGGATGTGCACAATGTAATGCTGGAGCAAAACCAAATACTATCTTAACTATCTATCATTATACCGCGGCGCGACAAGTAATTATAATTGGAGGTTCAGTGTACCAATAACATTGGCCCCTACTGTAATAACTATAATATGAGAACTGTTAACAAGTTTAGATGATACTCAAATAAATTGTGCATATCGTTATCGTAAAAAAATCGTCGTTACTAAAGTTAAGTACGCAATAATTCTTTTTTAAATCTGATATTGTTAGCACATCATTCCAGAATTATGTGTGCGCCTAATCATGCGTCATTCCCACGTGCAGTGACATATACAAAAATCTTAGAATTCCACGAATCCTGAAGCAAAAATAATAAGTAATTGTAACATCTCATGTTCTAACATGTCCCATTTTTAATGGCAAATATGATCTCTAGTGGCAAAACGGCAATAATGGATATTAATAAACTAAGAAATATAAATAATTTTGTAGAATAAACAATCAGTTTTAAGTATTTCATGGTAGAATTATGCTTTTGAATCCAAAGCCCTGTGTCTTGTCTCTGCTAAACGGGTTTATAGATCATTCATTATCTTACAAATAACATTACGTATTAACTCTGTTGGATCCTGATCCTGCATGCATGGGTAGAAATTCGGAAATCTTGATAAGCGAAATAATTCATCTGTATGTATCTGACCCAAATCAGTTATCTCATAAATGATATAATTTTTCCACCGAATTCTAAAAGTTATGAGTAGACTACGTTTCGACTTGCGAGTTTTATATTGTTTAGTCTTTGTGTAAGGGACACTGCAGAGACTGCAGACACGTTAGTCATTTATTTATGATTACGCAAACCCTGTCACCTATACGGGAACATACCGCTGTGATACGAAAGCTGAACGTACATTTTATAAGATGATTACAGCAGAACCATATAGTAAACCAATTGTGTTTTACTCGTCGTTTTATCATTTCAAAAGTGTATTAGATTTATAATCCTTTCCATCAACCCATCCATGCAGTGAAATAAACTTACATTGCCAAGTAAGATCTTAGATCATAACATAACACTGATCATCTGCATTCCTCGCGTAGATAATATAGTGAAATTACATGAGTTTGAGTTATATTACGTTACATGCGTTTACTCGAACTTTATACTTTATCATTATGGATTACGGTACGCAAAGGCGAACACAAGAGACGCTAAGAATTTGATGAAGCAATTCACTTCATATTCACATTATCTCCTTCCCAATAGAACAACATAATTGTTCATTGCTTCAAGGCAAATGTCGAGATGACCAGATTCAACCAAACATCTGCGCTGTATAACATGACGCGCACACTCATGTAGCGCATCTGCACCCCTACGGTACATTCGAACATTGTTAAACTGAAATCGCATATTATTATGCAACCAGAAAATCATTTAAGATATTATGGATTATATGGATGCAGCTGCACAGTAATCGTCAAAAATATAATTTAAGATAGGACGTGGTTGAAAAAATGATCATCCAGTAGGAGGGACTCCAGCTAACTGAACAAATGCTTAAGGAGACTAAGATTCAAATTTGATAACGGTACCGTCGACCTCTCGAGAAAGAGTAATTTGGGAATACTCTTTAAAGATAAGAGGACGCCGTGAAGGGGTTGTGTTTCTAAGTGTCATATTATTCAATGCCCAACAACATACAAAGCTCTAAAGAATGACTAATGACACTTTTGCTACAGTTATCATAATAATAACTCATCGTGCACTTAATGTGTTTTTCAGTGCCCCACTAATGCACAAAACCACACACACAAGGTTACCCTTTGATGACTAATGAATGACACACGCTGGGTTGCTATATATCTCTCGTAGTCTCGCCTCGCCATCCTTAATGTGACAATCTCCAAAGAGAGACCCATGCAATGCAGAAGTACAGAACCAAACTTCTTCTTGCAGTAGTATAAGGGTCTGACTGAATTGTCAAAAATGTGTGCCTAAGTATATATTTGGGCAATAAGGTGAATGCATTTGAAACGCTCTATATGAGGTTGTATTATACACTCTCCACGTTGCATAAAAGATATATCATTCATCATTCCTTATAGTAAAGGAGGTCGTACGCATTATGTTTTGCAATGTAAATCGTTTAAACCACAAAGGTCAAGCTTTTTCCACCTTAAGTTCGGTCAGACAAAAAACAATAATATTATGATTTTGTCTGGTCCGGTCCTGCTCTATTTTACGATGTTAATAAAGTATCTCGGGAGCACTCAACTTCTCCCCCGTACCTCCTATTTGCTACTAAACGACTAAAGATAAGTGGAGATGATATGGGACTGGGACATGACATGATGTCGCCGAAGCATAAATAATACCGAAGCTGCATAACGAAGATTTGAATTTGCATAATATGCATACAACATACCACTACTACTAATTGTAAGAATCTAAGAATTGAAGGCACTAAACTACAAGACTATAATCTGCTGACTTCAGACTTACGTAAGAAACAATGTAGTTTTAAATATATCATCATATGCGAGGGCAAACATGAGTGACAATAATAATTGTAATTTTTTAAAAAATATTTGTGCACATATAAGCTGCCGGCCTATACGCTCAGTTTTTGTGTAATCTTTCTTTGCCTTCATGGTTTGATATTTTATACGGTGATTGTCATGCATTTTTCGAGCTGTGCAGGTGATGTCCACCAAACACAGCCGTACTTTAAGTGCTTGTCTTTTATGGTTTGAATAGTTTGCTTAAATAAATACTATACACTTCTGTCGTTCTGTTTCGCTTTGACTTTGTGTTTGATGTCAGTAGTAAGTGTGCAACGGAGCAAGTTTTGAGAGAGTCAGGATTAAAGGCTTTTTGGCAAAGTAGGTCAGTCGGCTTCATTATGTCATAAGCGAAACTTCATGCCTCATTGTACATGTTAGTACGGCTGGCATCGCATGAGTAATCAATAGACGACTATGGTGTTTTGGATATATGGTACTGGGTAGTTTATGCCACTTCAAAATCGAAATGATGACTTGTTTATCTGACTGTGTGCTACAATTCTGGATTTCTTACAATTAAATATGAATTCCGCAGCTGGAATTAGTTCTCGTCCCTTAAGCTATGGATTTTGTCCAGACTTGTCAACTGACAACTTCCATATTGATATTCTAATCATGAGCAAAATCCTAATTGTAAGCAATAAAGTGACAAGTTGAAGTTGACTATGCATACCTAGATTATAAGATGAATCGCACAGACCACATACATAGCCAAAGTGACTTATGTAAAAGATCTTCGTTACAAGATGCGACTATATTGAGAAAGTAACACGAAACAATACATATGTACATATGTATGGATAATATGACAAGGTTCTAAAACCAAAAACTCATAATTCTATTTAATATTTGATTCATACATGCACTATAATTTTGTTTTGCCACTCGAAACTAAAAGTGTTTCCTATAATCAGGAAGAAAATGCTTTTATGCTGCGCACATGTTTACGCTAAGGCTTTTAAAGACAATTTTGAAAAGCAACTCCCAAACAAGAGTCTGTATCGCAAATTAAATAAAATTTTAAATCAGTATTTCGAATCTACTTAATTAAACAGAAATGGAAGGAGATAAATCATATAAAAACCGAAAGAGAAAAAAGAAGGGCACAATAATTTGAAATAAACGGAGTGAGAAAGTATAAAAGCAAAAACCAAGAGCGTGCGAGTAAACCCAATGAATTACACACGTAAATGAACAATGAACTCGACACTTCTTTTCTCGTGAGGAAAACAGAAACTGAAAATAGGCTTGCTTGACATGATGCTAATGAAATATAATAATCCCACTCGATCGCACAATAGCCAATTCCACCTTCGCTGAATTGTGCTCCGTTAGTAGACTATACGGACGTATAGAAAATGTAACGCCTCTTTCCTTCTCGTTTCCATCCGTGTAGTGGTGCAAACACTAACAAGCTGGTTTTTTTACTCTTACAACAAGAATATTCTAATCAGATCCCGCATATGTACAAGTTACTTTCATTGCACTCATTTTAGTGTAGAAAAATAAAAACGAGAAATAATGAGAGCACCTCTCACGACGACCAGAACGGAACAGTCATAGAAAATGCAAAAGGATATGAGCGATGATAGGACTGATTATACGATGAAGATGCATGACGGAAGGAGAGGAACTTTTTGCAATATTCATTTTCATATCCTCCACTCCACCACCACCACCACCACAGTGCAGTGGTTAATCATGTATAAAACTGAAGTAGGGAGGGAGGGAGGAAGCCTACTTTTGCCGATCCTGAAGACTGGTTTTATGTGTGCCTACTTTTCTACTTTACATACTTTTACGTGTAAATGTTGGTACGTGTATTATGCCATCATGTCATGAACAAAGTAGCAAATAAAAAGAGAGGAGAGGAGAGTCCCTACACCTTTCTGTCCATTTCATTTCATGTAACTTGTCTTGCCGTATGATGCATGCATAAAAATGTACCATTCTTTAATCGTATACAGGCCGAGCGTGAGTGAGCGAGTTACATACAACTACAACTTGGAAAAAGTAAGGATGAACTCAGCTCACACTTTCATAGTTTTTACACCTTCGCAACACACAATAATATCTCATCTAGCTCAGCTGAGAGAGTTGAGAGCCTGAGAAAAAAGGGAGCCAGCAGCAGGGACAAAAGTCCAATGGTATCGTACAGATAGGCAGTCTACAAATAGAATTCTGAAAGTTTTAAAGAGTATTTGGTTGGACTATATGCAATGCAAGGGTATAATATCATCATAAGCGTGCACGCGGTACCGACGAAGATTACAACTTCGCAACAAAAATTCTATTTCAAACGAAACTAAAGCATGTTGGGGAATCCATATAGTAAAACAGAACCCAAATCTTGGAAAAAAAGAAGTTGCACATAGTATGATGAGCCTCTCTGGTTGTAAACGTAATAGAACACAGGAACGAACCTGCGAATGCCTGCGATACGATATCATGGCGAATGCACACATGTAGCAAAAAAGGAAGCTATAGTATACGTACATGTGGATTTACATTTTCCACAACCATTATAATAATATTTCAACAAAGCCACAGAAAAAAATCTCCTATAAACTCTTTTCCTTTCTCTCTTTTGTCTGCTTCTACACATTGCACCGCATCAAATACACGAGTGGCTAGTGTTTTGGTGCTGTTTGCGCTTTATGTGAATAAAATGGTAACTTGCATTGGATCAAATCATCAGTATCAACACCAACACACCATTCCAATACCATATACTTTTAACGTATAACAAGAAGCATGTTGTATTGCTTATTGTATGCATTATTACAAACCTTACCTGCCTTGTTCCTACCTTCTACAGTTTGTTCGTAAAGGTACTTGGATAAAATACTACGGCGATATTATTGCATACACTTTGCATTGCGTTCGTCTACCCACACACCATATCACTCAACTCAACAAAACTCGGTATAGCAATCTTTGCAATTTTGAGATCTTGTCTTTTTTATTACTATTCGCTGAGCGAACTCGCCACAATTTTGTCAGAGATTATTCCTTTCTTCGATGTAGTGGTGTGTGTGGTAGTAACGCTATTGCCGTTGCTGGTGACTGACTGGCCAATTGACGATGATGATGATGATGATGGCTACACCATCATGTAGTGGAAAAGTTATACATCTTTTGATGTGAATCTAGTGTTGTTTATTGTTTTGTTAGTGGATGCAAGCAAAAACGCATGAATGAAATAGACACGGATCATTGTAGCCACCACATCCTCAATTGATCATCATCCCACAAGAAGTGGAAATCAATTTTAAGTTACAATATTTGTAACAAGTGAATCTACAACACCTACATAGAATACAGAAAATGTGAAGATGAAATCGAGTGCAACGACGAGTGTTTGTTGCAAATTATAGCCATCGTTGTGTCTATTATTGCACTCACAGGATACCAGCGAATTACGGATTGGCTTTAAAAAAATGTGAATCAGAGTCAGTGAAAATGTTACCTTGTTAAAAATGTCGAGCTTGCTATTCTAAAAAAAAAGTTGTAACTATTTGTTCTAGAGTTATTAGAGCATTTAATAAAATTATCACAACCCACAAAGATTAGCTATATTTTCTGTGATATCAACTCTGTATTTGGATTCGGTCGAAATATCATGCACTACTGCTACTACCAGTGAGGTTCTAGCATTCAACATGTCCATTTAAAGTTTAAAGTTCTGCTAAAAATCCGAATATAAAGTCATGGTTTTGTCATTGCAAAAATTAGTTGATACAATATTTATTATCCTGGAAGAGATTGACAACAAACTGCTCCCACTCGCCATTTATGTTTACCAGTACGGTTATTGTGGGACCGATAACGTTTTAAATTTTATTCAGCTCCTGGGATGCTACAACGATAGTTGAGTGAGATGTTTTGCTAAAAGGGTTGTGCAAATGTGGAGAAATATGAATGCTGAGAGAACAAGAGTCAGGATTGTGAATTAAAGCTTGGCAAATTGTGTGCGAGGTGCTGAGTGTTCATAGTGAATGTCGCATTGGATCGTTGGTGTAATTATTATTTTGATTTAATCACTCTGGAAAAGAACCTGAATGTGTATTCAGTTATATATGAAACATGAATGTTTAAAATGAGACTACATAGAACTAAAAGGTAAGATCCCCTTCCAACTTTTTAGTACCTATTAAACCAGCTTATCACAAACAGTTTGCTCCATCCGTCGAATGTTAATTTTGCAATTAATATTAGTGGTAAAATAAGTATCCATAAGTGGATTTTAGTAAAGTAAAATTCGAAGCACGATGACGATTACTTCATTTAAGAGTATCTAAATACAACCCATTGTACTATTAAGTATTTTTCACAAATGCATTAAAACTCAAGTTCAAGTTTAACAAGTTCAAGTGTCACTTGTTTTGACACTCTATATGGTTCTCATTATTAAAGTGACTCCTTTGGCAATTTCCTTCTAATTTTATTCATAGTACTTGAAATCATTCATTCAAATAACACATCATATTTATATAGAAACTACCTATATCGAATACGATTGTAGGCATATACTGGGGTATGCATATGTATGCACATGCACCTCGAATGTGCACACCGATATCCCATGTGCAGACTCTTCATTATTATCTAATTAGAAACTGCAACATGACATTTTAATATAAAAATTAAACTATGGCTAATACTAGTTTCACTTCGTTGTACTGACTATTAAGCATTGCTGGTATGCGACTTTCTTATTCATTCATGTAGTGTTATTCTAGCGCTATAATACCTATTGCGTGACACTTGTCTTGCTAACTAGTTTTTCACTATATGCAATTTACAGAAATACCACAATAAACAATGAAATACCTACACAATATCAATTTTGTTTTTTATAATTGCTACACACCTTCCCATCCACGCACGTTGCACATGAATGCATGACAATTGCTAAATATAGTATCCTGCTTGACACATTACAACTAACACAAATAACAATAATTATTGCGCGGCAATGTTTCAGCAAATAAGTAAAACGCTCCTAAATATCATTTTTCTTTGTTGTTGCTGTCTGCACCACATGCGACAAACAATTATGCACATGTACAAGCATGTAAACAGTTAATTACCTATCAAAACATGATGCAGTGTGTCAATGATTCTGGCCCTTAACCTTATAGTTGCGCGTTCATTTATCAAATCTCATCCTGTGTTGAAAACGTGCTCAGCCATTTTACACATTTCATTTCATATTTGTGCAAACTTGTGAAATACTTGATTCCCAATGAGCCACCTTTGCTATTTTCGTCTCGGACTAACTATAAGACTGCAATTGCCATATTTTATATCCGTTCCGCTTTCCGTTAACAAAACTCAAATCGCAGAAAGTTCGCCCTTATGATTAAATTTTACAACTTACTCCTTCAATTTACTCATCCATTTTATACAGCGTTTATGTTGTAGTTAGCAAGTGGGGTTGATAACGCGGTTTTGCGGATGGGTGCTTATAATCTAAACCGTTTTCAAGAGGAACCTTCACAAAGAATAATTGAGATAACATTATTATTATTTTTGTGCAATCATCACGCTCTCTGTAACTGAACCTACAGCAAAGGTTTTCTGACAATTATTACCTAGTTTACCACCGACGCTATTGTTATTCTAGCAGTTAGCAATTGTCGGATAATGTAAACGATAATCGGAAGGAAATACGTAGGAATCCTTGACCTATAAATCTACATTTAATGACTTGTCTCCTCACTTTACTCTCAATATTCACTGACGGTGGAAGCGAATGGGATAAATACTCTGACCTAGACTATAGGCACCTTGTTTTATGTCCTTTTATTGCACACAATTACTTACTGACCACAATTGAAATTCTGCATTGATGGTAATACACATTTTGGGGTATATTAAAAATGAGTTATCTATCTGCCACACATATTCACATTCTAGCAATCTGATTCGCAAATGTATTGTCGCACATTGTCAGCACAAATTACAAATACCATAACCTCCATCTGTTGCAACAGTAGGTATATTGCTTTTTAACACGTTTGCATTCCCCATTTCTCGCAAAGTCACGTTTATCGACAAAAACATCTCACATGTAGAATAGTTTCACATCAAAATATCGAGGCAAACTTGGGTAGTAACAGTAACACGAAATGTTTTTACCACATCGGTTAAACTGCGGTTTGGGACAAACTCTCAGGTTCTCACAGTTTTAAAATCACGTTTTACTTAGGTATACCCACAAAGAGGTGTAGTTTGTGTATGAGTATCCTACTTTGAGAGATTGATCAATCATATTTGATGACTTCAAAGTAGGGTCTGTTTTAAAGTTATTGGGTAAATCAGGTATTATAAGTGAGGTTTTTTATTGTTGAACGTTATTTTTTTAGCATAATTAGGAAATAACATTTTAGCAGACCTTATGCTTTGAATTCAGCCAATGCTTAAGAATAACTAAGAACTTGAATTAGCCCAGCAATTTTATAAACCAGACCTGACTTTGAATTTTTCTACTATTGTACCTCTTTCGTTATGATTCGGATATTGTATACGACAACAACGAAGTAATCGAGAATTATTGTGGTTGCAAGTTCGGCACGATACACTAGTCAAGCATTAATCTCTGAATTGTTACGGTGTGAATTAATGTTGCACAAAAATTGCAATGCCCCGCTTAAAGAAATCCAAGACCTTAATTTGTTCCCAAAAAGACATCATTTCACATCCCTGAAATATAAACTTAAATCAGGAAAAGCCATAACCGTGCGCGTATCATTTGCCACAAATTTTAATAACTAACGCCAGTTACCTCGAACAATAAAGGAAATAAGCACATTATTCTTATTAGTTGGTTCTGAGCAATTTTACGCTTTCTACTACCTAATCTACTCCACACTAGAGGCGTATTACCAACATTTAAAAAGTTTATAAGACAAAAGTTTCAATAATCCCATGTCACAATTGGTTTGGGAGGAATTTATTTAAGAACAATGGTTGAAACTGTTGAATTACGGAAAATTGTATGGTATTTTTTAAATTAAAAAGCGTACACTACATTGAATTAAACCATATTTCTCATTTAGGCTAGTGATGATGGTTCAACACGCAAACTTACATTTCTATAAAAAAAGAGCTTCTGATCTACCAAAACATGTAGATAAGAACATCTTCAGATGCCTTCCCAAATGAATTACAAATGAACATTACGCATTGGTTTAATGTTTGCAACCGTGAAGCAAAAATTTTTAAAGCTAGATATTGCATTTTATGTATTTTCATTATCTACGACTCTGCGAGTGACTGCCTAATTCGCTTTTCAATAGATTACGGTACAACGAACATGCTCGAAAGAAATGTAGTAACGGCAAGTATATATTTTAAAAAAATAATTCTTCATTTCTTACATAACTTCTTGAAGCCCATGAAAAATACAAAAATGAGTATACAGTTTGAAGGAAATTCTAAAGAAAATATTAGGAATTTGCTGGAACTATCCAATTTTCCCATGAACAAGAGTAAATGCCAGTTATATGAAAAGAGTTTATGAAAGGATGAAGGTACTAATCAAGTAATCAAGTAAAAAACAATTTTCTCGCATATTCAAGGACACACGATCGAAAGACTCGTCTACGAGAAACAGATACAAAGAAGTATGTACAAATTGCCATATTTCATAGCAGGTACTGAAACGATAGCCTTCCAGTGATCACTTTAACGTGAGGGCGAGATTCACAAGGAAAACTTGCGGCATAAATGTCATCGTGGCTTGAAGACGTCATACAATAAAATTCAAATGCATTGTCGCTTCGCTTCCTTTACTTTCTATATTGGGGAGTGGGTGGATGCTTTTTGATTTTTTGTTTCATGTAATATGTGTAAAATATGTAATGAATTCACAGTTTCGAAACTTCAATTAACAATGACCATCGTGTTATGTGGACTTTATTTCGCAGCATATATTAATATTAAACCCGTTGTATTTATAATGGCGATTCAATTAAAACTAGGCTGCTTCTGATCATGAGTTCTTTCTAGTTACATTCGCTAATTACAATCTACGCATGCACATGTCAAAGAAAGGGGAAATTATTCTGCATTTTTTTCAAAATCTTTCTCATTGCATCTAACAATTCAAACTTAATCGATTACCTGAACACATTCACATTCATTTCTACTTCAGCTCATCTGCTGACAAAGGCGAATGTTTAAACATGTACTCCTACGTACAAGTAATACATTACGTAAACCTGTATTATGAGAAAAAGCAGTGTTACTTTTATTTAGAATAAAAATATATGTAATCCCACGTTCACAGCCTAGCAAAACAATAAATAAATAATAATCGTAAAGTTGAGTTTAATCAAGGTGAGGGTTAAGTACACTGTTGCTATTTTAGCTGCATATACGCGGATAGAGTCATTTGTGTTGATTTTATCCACCTGAACTACTGCATTGCGTTTATTTGAATTTAAAAAATAATTATTCGTTTAAACTAGCAGTGTGCCATTTTATGCTCCATTTTCCTGGTTTTGATTTCATGTCATTTCTATTTCTACTCAATGTAAATGTAAGGATATAAAAACACGGCACATATACAGGTAGGCATTGTTATAAAATGTACTGGGTGAAGTGGACAGGGATCGATGCGTATAACAAAAAACCCCATTGTGACTTATCGGTCGGTAGATAGGTAGGTACACTCAAACGGTGAAATTCGGTCAGACTTTTTTTCCCTTCGCACTACGGTTGCATTTTTTTTGCATAGCAAACATTTTCGTCAATTCTGTGTCACTTGTGTCAGCATGGTATTAGTACAAAGTACAAAAAATGAGTACAAACGCATGGTATGCCGGTAAGACTGAAAGTCTAATCTTGCAACAGAAAATAGTAAAGCATGTCTCAAATCTTGATACTAAAAACTAATAATTGCACAGCTACTACTGGAGCTGGTCCTTTCATTTTAATAAAACGAATCATGGAAAGTTTATTGCTCAACGCTTACGTACGTACCCCATTCTCCTTTTTAAGATAAAAAATGTCCTGGTTTGGTCTTGATCTGGATTTTGGTTCGTCGCGTCGTTGTGAAAGTTTAATATGAACAAGTACGACAATTTTAGAGGCGCTTCAAAGGTAATTGTCAAATTAGTTTTTATCCAACGACAATAATCAACCAATCCTAGAGATTCATTATATCAGCAGCAGCTGCATTGTATCAAATTACGAAGTTTATTATGCTTCGAAATGCTAATCTCCTAACAATATTGATAACAAACTTCCAAGTTCATTTACGTTGGCAGACATTTCATCGTCATCATCCAAGTCTTCAAATTTCAAGGATTTCTCTTAAACGTAAATATTAACTTGTATGCACTTCTCCTCGCACTCGACACTTTATTACTATTGTTTGCTGCCAAGCAGTCAGTGCAGAGGCACGCTCGCTAAAGTCTACAGTCTATTACGTGTACACAATATACCAGCACCCTCCAATTGTTAAAACACATAATAATACCTACGCATTTCTTGTATAACTTTTGTCATTCACCTTGGAAGTAAGTTTTTTCTGGACTCGACTTTTTGGCGAAGTGTTTGGCGTAACTTGTTCTTTGTATTGTAATCAGTGTGTACAAGGTAAAATTTAAGTTTGAACTTCTGCAATTTTAGGTATCCCAATCCCAACCTACAAAAGACTAACGTACTGGATTATGGGTAATTGAATTTTTTTTGTCACAGATTGAAGCATTGGCATATACGATGAAGCATTTCGTATTGCATGTCAATAACATTTACCAGACAGAAACACTGTTTGAATTATGTATAGGTAATAGGTATACCTATTAGAAAATATGAGCATCCGTAATTTGACCAGACGATGATGTGGTTGTCTCTGAATATTGAGAACCGAGTGTTTTTGCTCTTCATTCGTATATAGCAACATGTGGTATTGGTGTATGTTTCTACATAGCATAGTTGGTATTTTTAATGATGTACACACACTGAAACCAGGTAGGTAGGTACAAAGCAATCCATCTTCAGCTCTCCACTTGGAAAAATGCCATTCCAATTCTACATTTTGTACTGTTAATATATAGACCAAATTAAATCACAGCAATGCCATGCTACCACAACAAACAATAAAAATGAAACGTGAAATCTCCCTCAGTAATCTTGGCGCAATTGTCGTAATTGTTGTGTGTAGATGTATTACTGTTTTTAATCAAAAAGCACAGGAGTCCTTCCCAAGCTCATCTCATCGCGTTTGCAATTGTAGTGTGTAGACGGTTTATCGAAGTCATGCATCTCGGGTCCTTTGTTTTTCACGTTTTTATAATGATACAGACGACTACGATGATGCTAATATTGATAATGATTGCTTTTACAGTGGATCGTCGACAAAGCCAGGGATTTTTGCCATTTTATCACTAATTGAATATTCATTACCAAGTTTGAAGACTTTTGTGTAAATATAACCTTTACTACCCTCTTTCCTCTCAAACTTAATACAGCGCGATTCCGAATGATGAATGACGTCATTTGGAGAGTCTCTTGATTGTTTTACATAAGGTATTGCTTCAAGTCTAACGAAAAGAACGTTGTCTGACTGATGAAAGGTCTTATTTGCCAGTTTTTGCTGGCGCTGGCTTCGGCGAATCTTGTTCAAAGTGTTGTAGCTAGGGATGGTGTTTCATTGAAGTGGGAATTCAATACAACAATACATAACTGGATAAAAATGTTGTTGTAAACACAAAAAAATTCGCATTTCAGTAGTAAACTTTTCCTCATACGTAACATACATGCAACTGATGCAACGTAACAGTAATTTGAATGGTAAAACTATTGTAGAATTTCCATTGCATTTGTATTGTAATAAAGCTGACCAAACATCTTCCATGAAGTACTTCATATATCAGAGCCCCAAAATTTCCTTAAAAGCATGTCTATTACTATCACTCTTCCCTGCCTAGTCAGTTTAATTAAGGCAAATAATAGAGAAGGTTGTGCACGTGTAGGTGTAAAAATTAAAAAAAAGGTAGAATAGGACATAGCCCATCATCGTATCACGACGATGATGTCGTCGTGGTCGAGTTCATCACATAAGAAACTTACAAAGGAAAAGGTGCAAACCTTCTCCTGTTGACAAAGGCCTGGCAAACGACTTTTTTTACTGAAAGACGAAGCACAGGCCTATAAGCACACACATCTATTTATATATTGACCGTTGATGCTGGCGTGTCTTCATGTGATAAAAGGAAATCAGCGTGGGCGGAAGTGTTGCTAGAACTTTAGCTTTTATTTCCCATTACAATATACATCCAAACTTAGAGATATTTAGTTTAGAATTTAGAAATAAATTTGTGGTGCAGCAAGCGATTGTGGACGACAATTATACCCCGTTCTTGCATGGCAAAGCCATCCGCACCTTGGCTGAATTTTCATTATGTGGAGTGGAATGCAAGATATGGCTATATCCAAGAAATTCATAGTTACATATATATAGGTACCTAAGTATAGGCTGCTTCTTCATAATTCTTCACCCACATCCCTGGATTCAAATAGTGTGTACGTAAATGTTTATAAGTACCTAGTCTACATTTTGTAGAGGCGCAATGTAGATCTGTAGGCTCATGAGAAAAACGTTTGCAATAAATATTTTATAAGTTTCCGTTTACCTACGTAATATAAATACAAAAGTGCTATCACTTTCATATTTCAGCAGGTGAGAAACAAAAGATTTCATTTTCGAATTTTACTGACAGTGAGCACCTTCGTCACCCTTCCTCTTCTTGAAATCTGAATGGAATGATTGGTACACAAAGTTGCTTCCAATGATTATGGAATGTAGGATAAACAAAATTTATAGCTTCCGATGAACTAAAGATGCCTTTTTGTATGTATGCCCTTTGTTTTGTCATTATATGTGCCAATACTGCCAATCGTATTATGTTTTACTCTTCACCCTAAGAGATGTAAGAAGAGGTCTTAAGATGTAAGATTATGAAGATTGAAATATGCTGTAGGTTAACACTTTTGTCAGTTTTATTAAAATGAAAAAATGCTTCACACATTTCACAAATTCTCAGAAAATCAATAATATTCTGTGACACCTAGAAGGACCTTGCTCATTAAGAGAAAATAAGAATTGAGACATTACCATTAGTACGCCATACGTAGTAGCGTAAAAAGTAACCTAAAATGTTTAATACGAAACAGCCGTCAAAAGTTCAAACTTCAGCTAAACCAGACACCCACGCCTGGTTTCGTGGCATACAGAACGCAGAATTGAGTATAAAAATGAAAGACTAGTACGGATCTTCTTAATATATTCCTCTTCACCCTTTCTCTTATTTCAAAGACGACATCAAGACCGAAATGAAAGTATGAAGTATACATTTTGTTGTATATGTACCGTACCCACTCCAAAGGGGAACGTGCTAAAAGGACGAGATTGGAGAGTAGGTGTGGATGTTAAAAGGTTTCATCCTAAACAAGGCTTTAGGAATTACCATTATATTTTGCAGAACTGACGTTTATACTACGACGTTTTCGTACACGTAACCCCGTAGGTATGAATTCGTCTTTAGACAAGTTTGAGCATAAAAGTTCCTTACAGATTCCATAAGGAAACCTGTAACAAGTTCTACGGCCACGTTTTTGAGGTCACGCAGTCACTGTACTGACTTGCATCGTCCACCGCCGGGTTTGTTCGTACATTAGCCGCTTTAGTTGAGTCTCATGTCAGCGTAAGTCAGTAGAACAAACGATTATCGCTTTCCACAAAGTCAATGTTCAAATAGTCCATATACTTCTGAAATTTACACGAGCTCCTTATGCTCCTTTAGTTATGATGGGGGTTCCTCTTTATCCCACTTAATCTCTGTCAAAAATGTTCGATGACAGACATCTAAAGGGAATCTATTTGACAGAGTATTACAAATAACTGTGCATGCATTCAAGAATGGAGGTTCAGCTATCGTCATTTTGCCCTTGTTTTGCTTTGTCCTAAATCTGCAACTTACACGAATTACCTACCTCCATATCATTTTCTCCTCCACAATTTGGATTCTCCAATGTCATTGCTTCCTATGACTCTACACATTTTTGGGAGTGGTAATCTAGTAATCTTCTCTATGTCTCTACTTTTGACTTAAGGTCAGCAGAACAGCATATTTATATAGGTGGTAGAACCAAATGGGTAACGTAACAATGTGGTAGAATCCATTCTGAACCAAATAACAAACCCAAATGGTTTCAATTCAAATGCAAGTAACAACACGACACATTTTTATGTATTTATGAAGGTCACTTGATATTCTGCATCCTTCGTACGCATATGAATTAAATTGAAACAAATGGAATATGTATATCGCCCATACTGTGGTATCCATAAATTCCCTGCTGCTGATGACAGCATGCAGCAGTCGATCGCAGTCTAGTTCTAGTCCAAAATGAATCATCATCACCAACAGGATGAGATGCGAAAAGAGCAATGATTGCAAAGTTTCCTTCCTTCAATCACATTAATCAACCTTGCCGTATTCCAAATAGATTGCATTGGGATGTATACTAATGAATGAATTGGTTTGTAAAAATACAAGGTACATTTATTTTTTATTTGTATTCACCTGAACTTTTAACTCCACTCCACAGGAAGAGATATTATGCATTTAACAATGACGAGTATTGCTATAATCACAACCATGAAGTGTTTTAGTGGAAGGGCAAAAACCTGGAAAATTGCGTGTGCATAAGGCGCAGCGCAGTAGACTATAAAATTACACCACGCATCATATATGTGTCTATAAATGAATTTTATTATCGTTATTAAAACTTTTCTCATCTTCATGATCATGATGAACAGTATAACTGATTTAGGAATATTTCAATGAACTGAATGAAGGATTGTGATTGCTTATATTGGAGTAAATTACAGAAACATCACATTGCTACTGACGCTTTTGATGTTTAAATACATATCTTCATACACATCTTGACAGTAATCACAGAAATGAATAGAAAGGACGAGCGAAACAGGACTTATGAGCAAAGGACATGATGTACTGCCCCCAAGTTTTGTAATTTTAGAATGTGCACTGCGATGCAGGATGCGATGTAAACCATGCTATGTAAAACACGTACCTGGTCCTGGTCCATTCTAATAAACAATTGGAAGTGTTAGCAATTATGACGAAATGATGATGATTGCCAACTTCCTACCTTCTTTGGACAGCCATTTCGTTTGTTGGTGATGTGTGGTAGTGACTGCATTGTGGCGGATAGGGTCCATTCTTCCAACCCTCACGCAAAATAACAGCAATAATAATATAATACAATAATCATTATAACGTTATACGATGATGATGATTTCAGCTGTAAGTCATTGATCTTTTGATCTAGGAAGAGTGAACGTGTAATAATGGTTCAGCAAAACTCCAACGAATTCAAACGAAATACATTAGAGCACGGCATATTATTTCCCCTATTTGTTAAGGTGCATATACGTGTGGTGATCAACTTAAGTCCTAAAGTTTCAGAGTAGAGTTCTCGGACACTCACTGCATGACTTTTTTGTAGATGTAAAATGATATCTTTCACTTTTGTGGCTTACGCAAGAGTAAAGTACATATTAACATATACTACTACCTACTACCATGGATGGATGTATGTGGTATCACGTAATGATCGAAACAGTTTTGTTTGGAAGAATACATACGAAGACATGTGGTGTTGTGTAGACTATTTTTTGCATGAATGCATTGTGTATACCATGGGAGTTAAGGAGAAAAATTCACGTATTTGGCTATCATCATCATCACGCATGTTTTCCCTAATACGATCTCTCCCCGTTCGTTCCTTTCCATTAAAAGGGTCGAGAAAAAATTATGATGTAGATGAAACCTAATACGGTTCCTTTGGCTTCTCAAAAGAAAAGAATAAGAAAAATACGTATAACGTGAAAAAATTTACCGTCAAGTGTATTGAGAATGGGAACCACTGAAATGAAAGAAACCTTTAGTTGTACCACGCGTTTACCTGCATGTGCCTATTTGAACCGTTTGAAGAGCATCTTGCGAGTATGAGTGGTACAAACTGTTGTTGAAAGGTACTGTAACGCTAAAACACAATAAAATGATCGTGTCAGTGCAGTCACAAGGTTCATAGTGGTTAAATTGAATTTAAGGACTGTAATATTTAATATGAATGATGAATCATGCAATTTGGCTTGATGTTCGGTTAGTAATGTTCCTTATTGCTATGCAGGAATATTAATACTGTTGCACATACTGACAACAACATGAACAACAACAGAATGAAGATATGCTATTTCATTTTTCAACTGGAGGCATAGGTGATGCGTTCGAAATACTTTGAGGACTCAAGTGTAACCGACTTGAGATTGGGTGGTTCCATTATGTAGCAACATTCTGTTCTTGTAAGCTAGCCCTTATGATGAGTGAATCATGACATAAAACAACTGAACTGTTTTGTCCTGTGTGGAATCGAACAGCGTGGAATGATGAAAAGGAATTATTCAAAAATTACAACCCATCCGTTTTGAAGTGCCGTTTGGAAATGTCGGTTTCATCCCTATATTAAGACAAAGTACAAAGGATTAAAATAATATAATATTTATGGAAGCATACGTATAAAAAGTTTCAAAGATTGAATTGAGAATGACAAACGAAATGCTGATATTTAAGGAGATGATTCCGCAGAAGTTCGCCTTGTCACACAAAATAAGTATCTATCAAAGAGGAAATAACCTTGCTTTTTTTGAGAACTGTCATTGCATTCCATCTCGTTCATCTTCGTTGAGACGTGAGTGAGAAGAGAAACGTTTCGATTCGGATTTTTCTTCCTTGACGATACGATTGCTTACTTTGCTTCTTGTCGTACTTCAATTATATTCCAAATTTGGAATAAAGATGACAGCTTTGCCATTTCTACGGATGACGTTCTTTGAGCTCTTTGTAGTCGCATAACAAGATGGTTTAAGTACATTGTTCGGGGTTTTTTGTGATATAGACAGACGAATGGGAAAACCATGAATAACTCTTTTGCGGCTGGCTGGGAAGAACAAGCGAAAACAAAAAACTACATTACTTCTTCAACAGTAAAACTAGGTGTACTTGGCGTTTTAAGTAACAGGTGCAATAATATAACGCGGATGCCAATCTGGTGTAACAGTGATTTGTGTGGTAGTCGCCTTTACCGAATCTAAGGGAAGATGGTGTGTTGTATTGTAAGACGTCCACCACACATTTTTGGCTAATACCAAGGCTAAATTATACATTTTGTTTTATCAAGTAGGCTGACTTCTTACTCACTTCCTTATAGACTTTCAACTTTATGGAAAAATGGCTCAAAGAATCACCCGACAACCTCTCTGACCCAAATCAGTATCAGGTGCACAGTTGCAAAACACACAAAATGTGCACTGTTTGAGACAAAAGAGCACAAAGGTTTGTGTTTCGGGTAATTTACCAGTTTGGAATAGTACAGGGCACAGGCGGTGGTGTTACGCTGGTTTCGAAGGATATGGTTTCGAAGACCCATTTCAGTCAAATCTGTACATCTTCTCACTTCGCCAGCATCAGCAACATGCTGTGCGCACCCAAGAGAAAAAACAAACACAACAGTTAGGTTTCGTACAAAACGAAAATTTGTTAATTGTGCTCTGTTGAACTCTGTGTGTTAGTTGATACGGCTTCTTTGCGGTGAGTCATTCAAAGTGTAAAGGAATCGTTGCCCATATTAAGTACTGAAGCTATACCTGGCAAAATAAACACATTTATAGTCTATAAGATTATGACGATCCTGTTAAAATGATATATTACACTGTAATTATGAAAATTTAAAAATTGAGGTAATTTACAAGATGTAAGTACGAAATCGACTTCGTATATTACGCTTCAAAAAACAAGTGCATAGTATATGTGTGTAGATTGTTAGATACTTATTGCATACGCACTTTGATGAATGTATACGATGGATATAATGCGTTTCTTCAGTGCATCGATAAAGGTGCTAATTCATGGTTCATCTTTCCACCATCAGAATCATCATATTCGTCATTACTAATGATAGGACTCCATTGTATTGTTGTAACAATTACCGTAAACTTGCAAACATGCAGTGAAAATAATTTGCTGCAAACTTTGTTAATGATGATTGGTGCTGTGTGGAAGTAATGATAAATCAAATCACCTCTTCTTTTTGCTTTGCTTTTTGTTCAGTGTTTTTATCACTTATCTTCACATCCATCTTTCCGGTTTTACTATGGCTTAGAGAAAAAATCACTAATGTACAATTACGTATTATAATAAATAAAAAAGCAAATAATGTATTTTATATAAGTACATCTATCCAAAAAAAACAACAACAAGGCAAACAAGAAGATGCGTTGTAGCATCAACACGAGTTTTAAAAATCAAGAGAAATAATCCTGTTTTATCTGTAAAACAACCTTCTTTGGCTATGTGCTTTAATGATGATGATTCGGTTGGCGATCTGCGCTCTTTTTTGTTTAACAATCAACGTTGTTGAACTGTTTATACATATGTGCAATTTCAAATGTTAGCAGGATTTTCCTACGTGATAGAAATGAAAGTTTTTTTTAGAAAGGATTCTAACTTAATTCCTCTTTTTCGAGGAGGCTCATAGTCAGTCAGCTCAAAATGCATAGGTTTACCTTTTGTTTCTTACTTTGGTGTAAGTGTCAGTTACAGTGTGTAGATTGTAATAAAAATGAAAAGCCATGAGCCTGCACTCTTCCATTCACACATCATCCGATCCCTTGCATAATACATTTTGATGTTGTGTTGTGGATGGTGGATTATGCCCTGCACGAACACGTATATTATAAGATTAAGATGATGATGAGTTTGCCTGAATGTAGTGATTTGCAAAAAGGGGAATCAATAAGAAGATCGAGGTGAAGGGAATTGCATTCAGGGTGAATTGCATCACGAACTTGTCCACAGAGGTGTGGTTTCTTGTGGACGATGAGACTGTATGTAATGTGCGTGCTAGGGTTAATTTATCACATCTCATATTTGCAATATTTGCATGCACGATAATCGTACGTGTGTTTGCCTGTGCCTTACAGATCCTTTAAGCTATCACTACTGTCGAGGGTTAATGCTGCGCGTGTACAGGATAATTGTATTTGCAGAAATAATCAAACCGTACGGTGGTGAGCTTGATTGGCTGCCTAATTAAATGATGGCTTAGGTTTTGGGTTGAGTAGTTGCAGAAAAAATGTTTTATCGGGCTGATTTGATCATCATCATCAAGTAGAAAATGCAGAAAAACCATTTCACGACAGATAGCTCACTAATTCCTTTATCCTTTGTGTGAATCTATACAATGGCTGTTTTGTGGGTAGCTGAAAAATGCGCATGATGAGCCGCAGAAAATCTTGAGTGATTTAGTCATAGAAAGGCATGCTTTTAATAGCTCGTGTTTTCTCATTTTTTTCAGTGACTTTTGCCTTGAGGTGATTACCAGCTTATGACGAAAGCCGTCTTCCCATCCCTCACAGCAACTTCATTACTCTGAAGCTGCTGCAATTTTGGACATTGCGGAATTCGCAATCTACAATCTTGTTATAAATATAACAACCATATTATGCCTGGAAGTTCTGGAGAACAACGATGAGCAAAATCTTGGCGGAGCTTCCAGTGGCCAAAGTTGCTTCAACAAAACAAGTTTACATGTGGACACTCTCCAGTACTCTGCACCTTAAAGATATTAGTAGATGGACAGAATTACGTTTTACCTCACGTTAAGTCATAATCTAATTTGGAATATGATGTAAGCCCCTCTATTTGTATACTGCTTTGAATTTGTTAATTGGTTTCTTATCAGAATAACATGTGAAATAAATTTAAAAATTTTGTGTAGTTTATGGAATTGCTGCCGCTAAACACGGAACAGCAAAAACTGCCAACGCCACTTACCTACAATGTGTAGTATGTTTGCCAAGTTTCTTACCTTCATTTTGTATTATACCGGAACTGGTTTGCTAATTTTTGCCGTAATCTCATCTAAACTTCTCTGCAATGGATCAGCTACGGTGGAATTGGCCCCGGGAGGTAATTTGGCTAGAAATTCACTAGTGGTATAAAGATGTCATTGGTCTGTGGGTTAGATCATGTTGAAAATTACAGCATGAATGCTTACTTATTCTTTAATTTTTTTTAAAACTAGGCGACAATCCAGCACTTCGATATTTTGAGCCAGTATTTTACAATCCATCAGAGTTCATTGCACAACACAGACGGAAAAAACGGGAAATCAGAAACTCGGAGTCACTTAAATTAAGTATTGCTTCGCCGAGTCGGTAAGTCAATTGAATAATATGAAAGTATAAAAAAACTACTTTTGGAATATGCAGGAATTTATTATCATTATGCTAATCGGCCTTTTAGGAACTTTCACTTGAATCTTCACGTTGACGATTCCGTATTTCACCCAGAAGTTATTATGGAAAATTCCGATGGTCCTATTGACTATGATACTAATCGGGTTCTAGTCGGTCACTTGGATGGTATGTGATAGACATTATTGGTAAATGGTAAATGTATTAAAGTCGAGTTAGAAGAAGACATATAAACCTTGGAATTTGTGAACGTTGCAGGTGAAGCAGGTTCATTAGCTCACGGCGTACTTTCAGAGGATGGATACCTGGACGGAACAATTTATTCAAACTGTGGCTCAGAATACTACTTGGAGCCAACAAAGCGGTATTCTTCGCTAAACGCTAATGCTTCCCAGGGAATTATCTACGAGAGAGATGCCATTCAGTGGCCAGACGAATCTCCTGTTTGT
>JAANSN010001926.1:0-28224 GCA_036850665.1 Dicranocentrus wangi | reverse complement strand
TCCTCCTCCTCCTCCTTGTCACGCTCGGAGGAGGCATCCTCTGCTGCGACCAGAGAGGAAATCACAGAAGTGCCCAAATTTGGGGCGAGCCAAGTCCAACCCCAACAACATCAACAGCAACAGCAATTTTTGCAACTTCAGCCCGAGCAAATACACCAGATATTCCAACAAATCCAGCCACATCAGCAGCAGCAGCAGTTTTTCGATATTGGACCCCAGTATGAATATAGGTCAGTGGAGGAGAATAGCAGTAATAATTCGGATGATATAAAAACGTCTCAAACGGAAGTGATCACGGAGGACCGACTCCAATCCGCGTATTCCGAGCGGAAGGAGAAGCGGAAAAAGAAGGAGCCTCCGATGGATGCGTCATACGCGTTTGGATATGAAACGGATGAGGCAGCCCGTCACGAAGTGGCCGATCCCAGTGGAAATGTATGCGTTTCTCGATATACGTATTCCAGGTAATTCCAAAAAAAAATTCCTAATTGCCTATAAGATTTGCACATCATTTTCCAGGTGAAAGGGTGGTACACGTATGTCGACGATGAGGGTACCGTTCGGAAAATAATTTATACCGCGGGAGCCGGCAAGGGTTTTGTTGTCCTTGGGAAGGAAAAGGTTCGTGGTCCGGCAGCTCCTAATACACCCCAACAGAAAAAACACACCCGACAACAACAACAGAACAACAGGGTAAACACAGACTTTCTCGGGTATGCCGCTGACACGTCGACCTTGGCCTCGGTGAAGCATCAAAAGCCGTCAGGGACAGCCTCCCCCTTTACCAACTTGTTTCCAGTAAATAATTGGAATGATCTGGCCAAAGCAGGCACTTCCAATCCGCCCGTTCCAGCGACAATCATTGCCACTGCGGAGCCTCCCCAGAGGAAAAAGCCAGTGTTTATCGTCAAGATTCGGAGACCCGTGAGCAAGGATCAATGTAAGTAGATTTACGCTGAGATACGTACTATTTTTTTGTCAGCAACCATTTTCCCCCATATTCACAGCAGCAGCATGTGCATGAATGAGTGCACTTGCACAAGAAGGTAAGGTGAAGAGAAAAAAATAAATCCGTGTTTGCACAGCATGATTTGATTCCCCACTATCACCACCCACATCACATTGCATGACTAACCGAACTGACTGCGTACTTGACCTGTATTTTTACTCACAGTTTGAACCTGTACAATAATAATATTTCCTCCAAACAATGCTATCCCAACTCTCGCTCTCTCCTGTCCAACTATTTCCCAAGAGCACCACGAAACTTTTTTCCATGGTCTTCAATCCAATTTTGCTTGAAAGTCACAACCCATTAAACCCAATGCACATGCACGTGTATGCATGCACTCTCCACTCCAATACCTAAATATACATTACATAACATTTTCTAAATTGCAACAATTACACACAATTCTAGTCACGAATATATGCCATGTTTCCTTCCACGCAGTTTATCACAAATCACAAAAGATTTTTTTTTCAAGAAAATTTGCACACAATAAAAGCGAATCTGTATATTTTGTGTATATTATTATTTTGAATATATTGTGAATATTTCCAAAACTGTCCGATGTTGCCCGTCAACATTTTTACACTACTACAATGGCCAATGAATGGCATGGCACACACGATCAGGGCCAGAAATACAAATATACAAATTGGAAATGATGATGATGGCAGATGATGATGATTCATCTCCTCCTCCCATTCAATATCTAGTTCACAAACAACAACAACAACAACATCAAAAACACCAACACCATCTCTCCAACCCCGAACCCCTTCCTTTACCTGCGACAAGTTTAAAATCAACAAGATCCCGACGAAAGCCCATGACTCTGTCGGACGTAGTCCCCAGTCTAAGAAAACGGATAAAGAAATACCCGACTCCTCCTGTGTACTACGCAGATGATGATGATGATGATTCGGGTGGCGCCAGCGTTCAGGGTAGTTCCTCCTCCGTCTCCTCCTCCTCCTCCTCCTCTGCCGAGGATGGTAGCTACCATCACGAAAGTAGTCCCGAGCGGGGCAGTCGAGGAAGTGAACTCCCTGTCAAGTCCGACCCCGACTCGAGCTATGTCTTTGGCTACGAGAGCGAGACTGCCAATCGGCTCGAAAAGCAAGATGCATTTGGAAATGTGCGCGGCTCTTACAGTTATATCGGTGGGTCTACTAATAACTATCTTTCCCACAACAATCACCAGCCAAAGTCGAAAAGAACGCGCAAGACTAAAAAATCTCTGAATTTTTTAAATGTCAAAGATCCGGACGGCGTCAAGAGAACCGTTCACTATATCGCGGGTGGAAACACAGGCTTCCAAGTGATTCACGCTAGTCCCTCGATCACTCGCGGGGTCCGGCTAGAAGCACCTCCAGGCTATGTTGTGAAACGGGTTCCGTCACTCCGAGCATCAGAGTCCAGGTTCCCTATCCCAATCACGGTTCCCCAACCCTCCGCCATCGTCTACCATATTCATCCCGACAGCGGGTGGAAGCCCTGGGAGCCCACCTTGCGCAAAAAGAAGATAAAGATTCACAGGAAAAAGTTGCCCAAGACTGTTTTTGAAAATCCTCAGCGAGAGGGTCTCGTTTTGATTCAGAGACACCCCGACCCCATTCCCGTGTCTCCGGTGGTGGTTCCCTCCGGAAGCAATACCTACTTCAAGGAAAAGATTACTGCGGCAGGGGGACAAGTCACAGCAAAGGAAACTCAGTATCCCCCTCCAGCTCCCACCATCCCACCTCCAATTCCTCGCCGTCGACACGCCCCACAACGGGGCTACACTGCGGAGCACCACTTGGTCCAAATTGACGACGAAGAGAGCAAAGAGCACATTGCCGCCACGACATACCGCCAACCCAAGGGAAAATCCATGTCTGCAGCGTCCTCCTCTTCCTCCTCCTACTCCGCCCCTCCTCCGTCCATGTCCCCCATGCAAGCAGTGCAAGCGGTCCACGAGCGGGAGCCGCTTCTCTACAGTCCCACTTTCGAATCCATGAAGGACTCGAGCCGCATGCCGATAGCGCCCAACCCCATCCAACTCCAGCCTACCCAAGTCGCCATCAAAAGTCGAGGAGCACCCACAACCTCATCATCAGCAGGGCTAGAAACATCCTCCTCGAACCATCACCCAGTGGCCTTTACTTCAGATGGGAAGCTCCAAGTGGATGTTCCCACAGTGGTCATTGAAGCAATTGAGGCCAAGCCTTCATTAGCAAAGGACGAGAAGGCTGCCGTTGCCGCTGCCACTACTATTAATCAACTTCCAGAAGCTGCTGCACTCACACAGAGCAGCAGCAGCGTTAGCAGTAGCAGTATCAGCGTCACAGCGACCAAATCCTCCACGCCTACCTACGCCACTTACGAGTCAACAGGAGTGAGTAGTAGTACTTATTATCAGCCCAGTAGTGGAGCACCTACTACCACTTTGGCGGCGGCGGCGTTACCACCACCATCACAAAGTGCACACGCTCAGGTTCCCACCACCACCAACAACAATCAGCTAGCATCAGCCACACCAAGAGCGCACCATAGGAGGAGGCATCACAGGTCGAAAACGCCAACAACTGCTCCAACTTCCCCTACAAGCAGCAGTGGTGCTGGTGCCAGTGGTGCACTCAAGGGAGGGAGCAATAACAACAACAACATCAACAACTTGAACGCAGACACCACAATGATGAGTAATAGCAAGCGACTGATAAACAGACTGGCTGTAACGGACCAAGACGTTGGACAGCAATAAAGATGTAACTATTGTATGTAAATATATATGAAAATTTAGAAAAAAATCAAGTAAATTATTCTGTGTATATCTCAAATCAGGAGGGGAGAAGGTTATGGGATATTTTGAGGTTTTCTCATACTTAAAAACCATATAAATTACATGTGTACATTATAATTTTCTATTTATTCATGTCGTCGTTCGTATTTATATTGTCAGGTGGTGATGATGATGAATCAGTTGAATATCCTTCTGAGCGAGAAAAAAATAAAAAAATAAAAAATTCAGTAACGTAAAGACATATATGCTCAGGCTCAGGGGATGATGATATGATGTAATAATATAATGAGAGAGTGATAATTGTGAGGTAAAATGGATCACGATAATTGCGATAACACTACTACTACAAAACTACCTTGTAAAGCATGATTGTCTACATGAACAGTATTTATAGAAGGATGTGAGTTTTTAGAAGTTCATCTAGTTTTTGAGATGCCAATCGAAAAATTATGTCGAACAGTTTATTTATTTGTAATTAGGTTTGTCGTGCATAATATATGTATACTTTTAGGTCAAATCGATGATGATGCATGATGGTGTGTGAAATTGGGTGCACCTTGTGAAACAAATTTTTTTGAAGAAAAAATGCAGCAATTTGCCATTATTACTATTATTATTAAATGAATTGTGTATTCGGAGGTTTTATTTGATGATGTTTACTGTTTTTGTTAAAATTCTACTTGTGTGGTCCCGAATAAAGTTGTTCGTTTTTATATTTATTTCAATGTGTTCCACGCACGACTTTAACTGTGCGTAGTTAAATTCCTTTACTGTTAAATCATCTTGGAGTATACATCCACATCCTGCATATTTCGTCATGAATGAGCATGATAAATTGATACGCATGAGGAGTTCAAAAGAATGACGTGCTTTAGAACCACTTTACCTCTGGCGGATGCCGTGATGCTGAGGCTGATGCTGGAGGATTAAATATGACACAAATCTGATCTGATTGGGAGCTCATAGATAATACCGAATTAGCGAGGTTTTAGTCAAGTTAGTTTTTGATAAGCGAGTACGACATGACAAATACTGATGATGCTGGAAGGGAGAATTGTTCGATTCTGATTTGGTTTCATATTATGATTCACTTGCCAAGACTTGCGTATTCGTTCGCCGCACGTATGGGAAATACCTGCACTTTCCATCCGTGTACACATAAATCAATCACTTTTGCAATTCAATTAAGTGCATCATGTGGAACTTGATTGAATCCGATAATTCCATTCACAGAAATGCAAATGATGTCACTAGTTATTTAGTTGGAAGTTGGAACTACAATACTAACTATCTACATTCATTTCATTCAGAGCTTTGTTGACTTCGACTCAAGCCATGTTTTCACCGTGAACTTTGTTTTGTAGCTCTAAACCCTAAGTAGATAACTATATAAAGATGGTCTCGCAAAACGAAAGTGTTCAAAGCTTATCCAGATGTAAAGAGTAGCGGTTGACAAAACAGGAGACTATATCCTATTCACATAATTATTAAAATCAGTTTTGGAAAAGTTCAAATCAAAAATGCCTGGCCCATGTCCGTGCATGTCCCTCCAGAGAGGGACCATGACGGTAGCCCTCGCAGACGCAGTAAGTCAACAATTTTGCATCGCATGATAAAGCAGCAAATTCAAAGATGTATAAAACGTGTGTGTTACTTATCACAGGTTGTCCAGATCCTGGTCATAATCCTATATGTTCTAGTAATGATGGCCATTTTGAGAGACCCGGAAGGCAAATATACGGACTATCAAGGTAGGTAGTAATTTTCCCACAGATACCCATTTATAGAGAAGTGAATTTATAGAGTTGTAAATAATTAATATTCAAATGAATTACAGAAAGAGTCGCGCTAATCGTTGGCGTTATCAGAATTATAATCTGCATTCTTAAAATTTATTTTGCAAACAGACTGTATGGTGCTGCTCGAGACGTAAGTGCTAGTCTAGTATTATGTATATTACAAACTGCTGCAACTGGTGTGGTCACCACAAGGGAATTTGTTGTTATAATAAATTGTAATTTAAAAATTTCAGAAAAACTATCGTCGCTGCAGAACATGGTTGATAATATCATCCGTTATTTATGCCATCCTGCTAATCGCCATTATCGTCAACAACACTGAGTTTGGTTTTAATGGAGCAGTCTTTGCAGCATCTATCATCGACATTTTGTACAGAGCCTTCGTGATGTGGGTTGTTTGGATGTTTATTAGAGAGATACGATGGGAAGGTGGAAATGCTGGAGGAGGAGGTGTTACAACAACTCCTTACAATCCATCTGGACCATTCTTTATCACTCCTCAAAGTAGACCATCACCGCAACAAATATATAATATAAAATCTCAACCAGCAACGTTTCATTATCCCCCTCCAACTCCACGTGTCACCAGAACGTAGAGATCTCCAGTGATTTTTTGCTTTTACCGTGAAGTTTTTATAGATTTTTTTGTATTACGACAAGCTTAATAAAACGGCAGAGATTTTGTTTTAAAAAAATTAAATCCGCATTTGTAGCTCTAACTCGGAAAACGCACATCATATGGATAAACATTAGAACTTCAAAAGAATGACGTAATTTAATATCTCAGGACGGTAGTAGGATGCTGAAGGTGGAGCACTAAATATGACCCAAAAATAACGATCTGAGCTGAAGAAAAGGTCCGTCGAATTAACCTTAATTGAGTTAGTTTTTGATAAGCGAGTACGACATAGTAAATGCTGATGTTGAAGGGAAAATCGTAAGAGGTATAAGTATCTAGCTACTGGAAATAAACAGTTTGATTCTGACTTGGGTTATACGATATAGGTGCCGTCACATATACGAAATACCTGCCTGAAATCTGTGGATATATAAACCAATTACTTTTGCAAGCGGCATTTTTCAATTAAGCAGTGCATCATGAAACCGGTTATTCGGATCCGATAATTCTCATACGCAGAAATGTCAATGATGTCACTGATACAGATGCACCTACAATATATCTACATTCAATTTAATCAGAACCATCGGTAAGGACGTGAGACCATACTCTGCTCGCGGTTATGCCACAACAAGTTAATAAAATTTGTTATTAGACAGAGAAAATAGTATACAACAAATAGTATAGTACATATACAGTTTGATTTTCAGCATGTGGATAAGGAATAAAGATAAGGTGATAATGACAAGTGCAGTTTGTTGGCTTCGACTCAAGCCATGTTTTCGCCGTGAATTTTGTTTTATATCTCTAAATACTAAAAGGTTAGGTATATGTATAAACATGATTTCGCAAAATAAAAGTGTTCAAGGTTTACTTGGACCTAAAGAGTCACGGTTGGCAAACGGGGCTATATCCTATTAGCATCATTTTTAAAATTATTTTTGGAAAAGTCGAAATCAAGAATGCCTGGCCCGTGTCCATGCATGTCCCTCCAGCGAGGAACTATGACGGTAGCAGTGATAGACGCAGTAAGTCAACAATTTTGCATCGCATGATAAAACAACAAATTCAAAGACGAGTCTTATTAATTACAGGTTATCCAGACGCTGGGTATAATCCTATTTATTGTAGCAATGATCGGTGTTACAAAAGACCCAGAAGACAAATATACTGACGGTGAACGTACGTTTTCAGATTGTTTTAGGAATTTACCACGAATTTCCCTGTTTTTAATTTTTGTGATAGGTATTTGAAATTGAATGTATTACAGAAAGAGTCGAGCTAACCGTTGGCTTTATTAGGATTATCATCTGCATTCTTAAAATTTATTTTGCATTCAGATTGTATGGAGCTGCTCGAGACGTAAGTGCTAGAGCATGTATTACAAGCGGTAATGAGTTCACAAGTAACTTGTAGAGTTGTAATTTGAAATTTGAATTTCAGAAAGACTATCGTCACTGCAGAACAGTGTTGATCTGGTCATTCGTCATATTTGTCATCCTACTAATCGGCATTATCGTCAACAACACAGCGTCGGATTTTAATGGAACTGCCTTTGCAGCGTCTCTCATCGACATTGTGTACAGAGCCTACGTGATGTGGATTGTTTTAATGTTTATAAGGGAGGTGCAATGGGAAGGAGATGGAGTAGGAGGTGCTCCAACGACACCCTACAATCCATCTGGTGGACCATTCTTTATCACTCCTCAAAGTGAACCACCAATGCAGCAAACAAATATCAATTCTCAACCAGCAACCTTTGATTATCCTCCTCTAACTCAACATGTCAATAGAATGTAGAAATCTCTAGTGATTTCTGCTTTACCTTGAAGTTTTTAAAGATTTTCTTATTAAGCCAGGTTAATAAAGTACAAAGATGACTGACTTTCATTGACTCTTGACGGAATGATGCTGATGCTGGAGCCTAAAATATGACACATAAATATGATCTGGGCTCATAAAAGGAATAGTGGGTTAAAGTAGCCTTGAGTTTTGAGTTAGTTTTTGATAAGCGAGTACGACATGGTTAAATACTTATGTTGAAGGGAAAATTGTTTGATTCCGATGTGGCATATGATCCACTTGCGAGACTTACGTATTCATTCGCAGGTAATGGAAATACCTGCAATCTATGTACAAATAAATCAATCATTTTTGCAATAAATCGCATTATTCAATTAAGTGCATCGTGGAGCTGGTTCGGAATCCGATAATTCTCATTCACAGAAATGTCAAAATGATGACTAAGACAGAAAATACAGATGCATACATTTACTATCTACTTTCATTCAGAGCTGTTTTTTTTGTTCGGTGAGGAGGTGAGAGTATACGTTCACGGTGACGTGCAACGTGCATATTTGTACAAGTATCCAAATAACGCTCATGCCACCGAGGTTAATAAAACTTGGTATTAACCAGAGAAAATAGCATACGAGAAACTGATTTTCAGCATGTGGATAAGGAATAAAGATAAGGCGATACGTAATGACAAGTGCCCTATGCTGCCGTCGACTCGAGCCATGTTTTCACCGTGAATTTTGTTTTGTATCTCTAAAAACAAATAGTATAGGTATATAAAGATTGTGTCTCAAAACATAAGCGTTCAAAGATTGTCCGGATGTATAAAGAGTCACTTTTGGTAAACACACCCGACCAGACCCGAGCAAGCTGCAATAATTTTAGCTCATTAAATTTTCTCCATTTTTTTTTTTGGAAAACTTGGAATCAAGAATGCCTGGTCCATGTCCATGCATGTCCCTCCAGAGAGGGTCTATGGCGGTAGCCGTGGTAGACGCAGTAAGTCAACAACATTTTTGTAACGCATGATAAAACAGCAAATTCAAAGATAATATTATGCAAAGTGGTGCATCGTACTAACTACAGGTTATCCAGATGCTGGCTATAATCCTATATATTGTAGCAATGGTCGCTATTACGAAAGACCCAGACGGAAAATATACTGATGATGAACGTACGTTTTTTAAGATTGTTTTAAGCACTTACCACGAATTCATCTTTTTATCGTGAATAATTCGAAATTACCTATGCATTTCAGAAAGCGTCGCGGTTGGAGTTGGTGCTGTTAGGATTCTAGTGTGTGTTATTAAAATTTGGTTTGCATTCTGGCTGTATGGAGCCGCCCGCGACGTAAGTGATAGAAAATCACAAGCAATGTGTTCACAAGTGGATTATTATTGGTGGTTATAATTGTAATTTAAATTTCAGCAAAACTATCGTCGCTGCAGAACATGGTTGATCATATCATTCGTTATTTTTGCCTTCCTGCTAATCGCCATTATCGTTAACAACACTGCATCTGATTTTAATGGAAGTGCCTTTGCAGCATCTATCATCGACATTTTGTACAGAGCCTACGAGATGTGGGTTGTTTGGATGTTTATAAGAGAGATACAATGGGAAGGCGGAAATACTGGAGGAGGAGGTGGCGCTCCATCAACTCATCCTGGGCCAATTTTTGTCACTCCTCAAAATGGACCAATAATGCAACAAATAAATATCAACTCGTAACCAGCAGCGTTTTAATGTCTTCCTCAAACCCGACATGTCTGCAAAGATGTCACCCCAAGTACATCCTACTTGTGAGGTCTCTGAAGTGATTTCTGCGTTTACTGTGAACTTTGTAAAATTTTTTTGTTACAACAAGCTTAATAAAAGAGCTTAGATTTATGTTTTTAAAGAAAATCTGCACTTTTGGTTCTTCTAAAGTTATTTGCCATAAAATAATTAGACTACTTTCAACGCAATTCAAAAGCCGTAGTTCAATCATGGATTCTTCTTTGTTCTTGTTCTATTCCATCTTCTGTGCTCTTCTACACACCATCAGCTCATTGGAAAATTTTTAACTGGAAGAAAGAAAGTTCAATTAAGCTGCATGCTACATAATATCAGGAATAAGCAGTAATGTCAAACAAAGAGCAGACAACAAAATGATTTTGGGCAGAGCTGATAAAAGATAAAGTGGCGATATCATATTGATGATTAACATTTCGTTTGCGTGCGTCGTGTCCAGAACAAGTATCAATATCACAACTGGGATTCGAGTGTATTAGTCATGATGAATATTTTCGGTGCATGTATTCCTGTCCTGCGTATCACAGCACAGCACAGCATATCGTATAGTACGTAATTGATGTTTTCGCATATAATCTTTTTATCATTAGCAATCAGGGTTTGTCACCATTTGGAGGACAAATTCGTGTAGGAAAACGTAGGCAAAGCGAAGAAAGTGGTTCAGGGAGTGTATGTAATAAATAATTTTATAAATAATTTTGAAAAGTGAAATCCAAAATGTCGTTTAACCCGTGTCTATGCATGCCCCTTCAAAAGGGGACCATGATATTAGCTGTAGTGGATGCGGTAAGTTATAATATTGACATATCAAAGAATAATTATTAATTACAGTTCCATAAAAACATATTGTCCAAATATAGTCAAATAAAACATGTTTCTTGTTTCTTTCTATTCAGGTTCTAAGTTTGTTATCTCTTGGACTATTTGTTATAGCTTTAGTTGCTGTTACGAAAGACCCAAATGACGAACTAGATGAAACGGAAGGTAAGAAAGAAGGGAAGAGATTCCTGTATCAAGAATTTTTTATGCTGACTAAATATTTTAAAACTGAAATTATATGGCTTGTAGAAAGGATCGCGATCGGAATTTGTATCGTTCTGATAATTCTCTGTATTCTCCAAATTTTACTCGCCTTCAGGCTCTATTACGGCGCACGAAGCGTAAGTTCAACTTGGGATTCAATCCAATTGCAATTATAGGTCAAAAATTGACTTTTCTGTGCGTTTCGTGTTCACGTGAATATTTATTGAATTGCAGAAAAACACTCCGCAATGCCGTACCTGGCTATGGATAACAATGATCATCTTCATCATCAACGTCATTAATTTCATTGTCAATAACTCCGCTACTGAGGCTACCGGAACGTCGTTAGCAGGGGCTCTGATTGACCTTGTCTACAAACTGTACGAGATGATTGTTGTCTGGTCGTTTATAAAGGAGCTACAACGGGAGGTGATTTTGGGAGCAACGGTTGGCTACTCTAATAATACTACTACTGGTCATCCCCTGCAGCAGTATCCACCACCTTACAACCCGTCGGGGCAAATTTACTACACACCACATTCCCAACCGCCGCCCCCTTACCCAATGCAACAAATGAATGTTAATGGACAAGCACAACCTCAACCGACGACAATTCATTCTTCAACCTTACAACCCGTCGGGGCAAATTTACTACACACCACATTCCCAACCGCCGCCCCCTTACCCAATGCAACAAATGAATGTTAATGGACAAGCACAACCTCAACCTACGACAATTCATTCTGCGTATCCTCCTACAACCCATCATGTTACTATTACTTAAGAAAAATAATCGTTTATTCCCGCATCGGTCGATTTATTTTGTTAAAATGTCGCTTGTATATAAATACTAATCATGGTTTAGATGGATTAAAGGCGTGCACATTATTTTGATTTAAGATTGCCTTTTGCTCTAAATGATCGGATTTCATTGATTGTACCATCATTAGTGACATAACGTATCATACAAGGTTACAGACACGGTCATACATTTTGGACCTACAATCAACTACGTACCACGTATAAGCTTCATTTTATCGAACGCATTTGAAGATACACAGAAATATTTTTTTTAGCTTGAATTGAACTGGTGGACGTCTATGTTAGCGAAAACAACTATTATGTTTGGTCAAATTGAAACTAATCGTAAAGTCATTACATTTGCATTTCGTGTGCATTATACAAATATATTACCATTCAAAAATTACCCAGTGACGTTCTTAATTTCGTTAGAAAACCATGTTCCCAAAAACTCATTTGATAACAAATGAAATGGCTTTTTAATGGTCTGCCAACCTGAGCTATGCGTTTCGTGGTCATTATATTAGTGGTCAAATAGGGCTGTTCCATGTTTCAGGTTATAGGATGTACTATGCAAATGTGTAGAAGCTAGAACCTGGCAGTTAACCATTATAACACCACACATTACAATTGATCTTGTCACAATAATTCGAATTTAAGGTGCAATTGCAGTTTTTAAATTAGAATTAATCATATTAAAATCGGGAAGATTTTTTTCTAAAACCCCAACCTTTCTGATCTGTTAACAATGACACAATGCTGCTGCAGACCCGCGTTGTGCGTCAAGATTATTGCCACGATTGAATTTGTAAGTGAATTATTCAATTAAAATAACTCCATTTATAAATCCTGCCCAGAAATTGGTTCATTATTGCACAAATATGTTATTTATACTTATATAGATTGGATGCATCTTTTCACTCATCCTTATTACGCTGTTAATGATTGATATATCGTTTGAAGAGCAAATATCAGCATCCGTTGCAAATGTTCTTGGACTGACGAGTAAGCAGACAATAAAATATAATCCTATGTACAATTCTCTTAATTCTTAATGAATCATGTCATTACTAATCCTTAAAATCTTAATTAATTTAGGAGAAATTCAATTTTTGGTTTTATACATCTTTTGGACCATCATGTTCATCACACTCCTCCTAAATGTGAATTTATTCAGAGGAGCAACTAGGGTACGTGAAATATGTAATTATGTCCACTTTAATAAACAGTTTAAAATAGGATTGGACTTTCACATATTGGACGTAATCAATCCTTTAATTTCAGAAAAGCTATGAAGCCTGTCGCATTTGGCAAGTGGTGAACTGCAGCACCTTTATCATGACCTATGTGTGGAGCGTTATGAGTGCCAATCTCCTTTGGAATTTTGGACGACTTACGTTCAGTGCGTTTGTTGTATTTGGTCTTTACAGAGGATACACAATTATGGTAGTTTATCGACTTTTGCAGTCCATAAAGGAGGAAAAGGTTCCACAAATTGCTACGATTGCGCTACCTGCCCTGCCCCTGCCCCCGAACCCCTTAGTGACGGATGACTTACAAAACCATAACCAAAATAACCTTATACTTCACGAAAAAGAGAATTATAGTGATGAGATCATTTGTATTTCGGCTCCGCCCTTGTCTCCTCGTTTTCTCACGGCTCCATCATCGCCTATGGGATATCCAGACCTCGGAGAATTTAAAACCTTTACTGGAAAATGATGCTATTAAAATGAAGCCACCTGCATGCATTTGCATAAGGCAGAGAGTGTCGTAAATGTTCAATAAAATTTCACCAATTGGATTGCAGAAACGTGTAAACGAATTTATTCCTAAATCTTAATAATATATATATATAATCATATATATCGCGCTAAAATATTTGCACCTAACTATTCTAACAACTTTAATCTAGCTGAATATAGTCGACTTCTCCAGGACACTTGCGTTTGGCATCGGTAGCTCCATTTTGGTTGTTAATTTCATGGTGCACTTCCGCCAGTTTCCGTTTCAAAGTCGCAGTCAGTAAAATTGATTGAGCGGGTTCCAGCAACTGTCCCAAATTCGTTGGTTTGAAATCGAATGCCAAGGCCCTCGCCAGTGGACAAAGCCTCAAGGTTTTGTTCCCGTAAGTGAAAATTAGCCTTTGGACGTACGGAGCATAGGATGTAAACTCGGGAAAGTAGAAGGTAACATGTTCACTTGCTGGGAACACGACAACTCCAAACAACTGGGTTTTGTAGCAGATCAAGTTACAAAAGTAGCCGTCTCCAATAAGTGCTGCTCTCCTCCCATTTAGAGTGGGAGGGTATTCCGGGATGGCATTCAGATAGTCGTAGATTAGGACTCCGTATTTGCCTCCATTGCTAACTCCAATTGCTCTAGCTAGACCTTGAGCCATTTGGGGAACTGCAACGTTGTAATGTTCACAGTAGCGGGAGTACCGGTTCAGGTTATCAAGAAGATGATAGTCGTCCACCAAATTGGAAAAAATTGGCTGGAGTAGGTCTTTACTACTAGGGTCAGCGGACTGCTGGACATGGGTATTTCTCTCGTCATTACTGTTTCCTTCTGATGCAGGACTGGAATTAGAGCGATTCATAAAATAAATATTGTGAAATTTCTGGCACTGCCTTTTTAATTTCACGTTATAAATTAACAGCTTCTGCTTCTACTCATTTTACCTGACTGGCTCGCGTCTAATTTCAGTCTCCGACATAATGTTTTATTGCGAAATGTTATTAGTTCAATTAAAACTTTAAATTATGTGTGATATAAAAAAACTAATATTTAAAACATGAAATAGGCTCCGAAATGAGGGGGAAATCCATCAGCACCACTTTCAACGAACCATGTACAATTGACTCCTGTCAAAAATGTGTGGCTTAGTTATATTCATGAAGCATCTTGGATGCAAGGTCAGGCGGCACCGTCGTAAAAGACATTGAATAGCCCAATATTGGTAATTGTCTTTGTAAAACAATTGAGCTATAGTTGCTCCATTGACTTGCCATAGCCCAGAAGGATTTGCATGAAAGGAGCTTTTCTCTGAAAAGCTGTCTGAGAGACGGGATCGGGTGGAACAAAACGTGGGCTACGTGAATATGAATATGAAATATAAATACATGCATACCACCAAACCCACCAGGATTGTATAATACATCATGTCCCTGTCCCAAAGTAACCCTTGCAAAGAAACAAATAAATAATGCTTATTGTATTGGACACACCGGCTGCAGTGACCCTAAGCTTAAGTATATTCTCATTTCCACGAAGCCAGACACCGATCACAATCACAATGCATAATTTCATTTCAAAGGGTCCTTTCCATATATATACTGAATTCTACCCTATTGACTTTTTTCCTCGAAACCCAAAAACTCTAATTTCTTCCTTCTAAAACCTCACTCAACTATACAGCCAAAACTGAATTGAGCTCTCTTCCTCCAAACCAACGTGGTGGGCCCAACCAAATTAGCCCATAGACGACTACTTTTTAACTACTCTTAATCCGATCCCACTGGGCTGGTTCCACATCCCCAAGAGAATTTTGATTGCTCTAATAAGTCTCATATACATACCAAAAACATGTTTTCTTTCTAAACATGAAATATAGTTTATTCTTACATTTTACATACCTATACTAATACCACCTAAAAACATATTTTCATTCACAGCTTCGCTTCACCCTGTCCACTGCATCAATCATAATGCAACTGAAAAAAACGCTGAGCTGAAATTAGCTTCACATACCAAAAACATGTTTTCTAAACGCGGAAAATACTTATTTTATTTTTACATTTTACACACCTACCTATTATACTAATACCACATACATAAACATATTTTCATTCACAGCTTCGGCTCACCCTGTCCACTGCATCAATCATGCAACTGAAAAAAACGCTGAACTGAAATTAGCTTCCATATATTATATGATACAATAATAATCATATGAATCAATACTTTGGAGTAACTCCTCCAAGTCATTTATTAATTACTACGCGTTAAAATTGAAACATGTTTTTCCATCAATAACTCCACCCTCCATAAAATATAGGTATATTAGGTACCCCATATTAGAGCATGCACGTCATGATCTTTGTTGCTGGACGTTTGTTGTGGTTTCGTTGGATTTGGATTGGACTGTGACTGAATGGAGTAAATAAACTGCGGCGGTGGTGGTGGTTCCGACGGCACCCCGACCGCTCGTCTCTCGTCTCCCTTTTTCCTTGTTGACGTGGCCAAATTCAAACATTGGCTTGTTTTCATTTGGGCTCATACTTTTCTGCGGCGGTGGTGGTTCCGTTCCGACGGCACCCCGACCGCTCGTCTCTCGTCTCCCTTTTTCCTTGTTGACGTGGCCAAATTCAAACATTGGCTTGTTTTCATTTGGGCTCATACTTTTTACATACTACTTGCATACCTACTACCTACTACTTACTCCCGAGATCTACCTGGTTTTTGGGATCTGCGGATTCTCTTCTCCTTCTTCTTCTCCTCTTCTCTGCTCTCTCGCTAGATTTACAAAACAATCAGGGCAAGGTTTTCCACAGATTCACGTTTTCCTCATATCCTTCCGCTCCGAGATACATACGCTACGCATAGTACGCATTCACTCATTCATTTTGTGCACTTCAGTTCGTTTGGCAATAAACTGATACTTTTTAAGTAGAATAAACACAACAATAATAACAATAACAATAACAATAATGTACCTAAGTAGTGGCTAGATACATGTTTACCTGCTTGTTTACAAAAAATAATTTGATTGTCAGCTGTAGCTTTTTAAGAGGGGAGGTGGACAGGTGACTTGATTTAGCCGTGCGTCGTGAGGGAGAGGAAGTGGGTAAAATTAATTAAAAAGTGAAAAAGTCCTCTTCTAGTTCTCCACTCCTGGCTGGACGTAAGTTGTAACATGGGAAAAGTAGTGGTTTTGTAAGGGAGACAAGTTTAAAAATAATTTGGTTTGGGTTTACTGGATTTGTATTATGGGGTTTAGAGTGAAATTAGTGAAATGGGTGGAAGCGTTGAACGAGGGTGTGTTTTGTTTTTATTGCAGATTTGTGTACAAGCACCAGGGTGGTGGTGGTGGCATCCCTTCGGAATTCGAAGACGGACGAACAAGTTCCCACCCGATACACTGTGTACATGAGAGAAATAGCTCAAAAGGAAATCTAAAGGTTTGTTGAGAGATTTTGAATTTGCATTTTCCTTGGATTGACCTTCTTTCTTTCGTATACTTTATTTAGCAGCTAGTTGACAGTAGGATAGACATTAAGATATTTACTGAATTTGATTATTTTTCAGGACTTTGGAGTTCTTTGGTTTTTGCACTCTCGCAACAGGCGCAATGTCTTCGTCAACTTCGTCGTCCTCAACCTCGACGACAAAGTTTAAGGGAAATGATGGGGACTGGATATGTCCTGATCCAGAGTAAGTCAAGTGTCTTGATCTCTGATCTGGCTCTGCTCTGGCGGGCCAGCTTGTGTAGAGGTGTATTGCACGACAAATGTCACGGAATGGTTCTAAAACCAGGTGATACTTTAATAGATGTTCGAACCTCAACTTTGCTCGACGATCCTCCTGCAACCGGTGTGGAAAGGATAGACCGTATGAGCCGCCAAAGAAGAAACAAATAGGGGTAGAAATAGGGAAAGCGGCTGCGGAAAGAAGTCGTGGGCTATTTAGTGCGGACGATTGGCAATGTACAAAATGTGGAAATGTGAACTGGTCGAGGAGACAGCAGTGTAATATTTGTAACGCCAAAAAGTTTGGGGAGGTAGAGGAACGGACTGGATATGGAGGGGGATACAATGATCGTGGAACGGTGGAATATATTGAGCGAGAAGAGTCTGATGATGAATATGACGAAGTATGCGTACTGATGTTTTTGAAAGTTTTGAGAGTTGTGACAGACTAGCAATTGTAACAAATACAATATTGTGGCTTTATTTTACAGTTTGGTCGCAAAAAGAAGAAATTCAGGAAGCCTACTAAGGATGAACCCGAAGATGGAAAGAATGACAGAGAAAAGGCTGATTCTAAGCAAAAAGACGAGGTGTCAGACGATGAAAGCGTATGTCTTATCCCAAGATATTGGATATACCTAGTTATGTTATGTGTTGTAACTAGTACAAAAAAATAGCGATTCGCAAAACTGAACATATTAAAACGATTGCATTTTAGTCCAAGCGTGCGAAACGTGATGCGGATGAGGACGAAGAAGATGATGAGGAGGATGATGACGATGATGATGAAGATGGAGACTTATCTAAATATGATTTGAGTGATTGGGGTGTGAAAGATGATGAGGAAGAAGACAGTAAAGACAAAGACAACAGTAAAGTAAATAGCAAGTCTGATAAAAACGACCAGAAAAATTCAAAGAGAAATTCTTCTAGGTCTAGATCTAAGTCGCGTTCTTCTAGCCCGCGTTCAAGATCCAGAAGCTCGTAAGTTTACAATAATTAATGCCTTTTGTGTTTTGAGTATTGAAGATGTAGAGTAATTTTTTCCGATTATTGTAGGTCTAGGGACCGACATAGGCGACGGCATCGAAGACGTCACTCAAGTGATTCTAGCAGATCACGTTCAAGATCTCGGTCGCGAACACGTACATCTAGGAAATAGTACTCAAATTTCTAATGACTTACAATTTGCTTGAAAGTTGAATTCATGAGATTTTAGAATAGTATTTAATATTATGAAACATATCGGCTTAAAAATTTGTCTTGTTTCATACAACCAATGTTAAAGATTTTAAATTTCATTGTTATTGTTTACTGAAAAGTTGTACGCAACGTGTGCAGTAAGCAACTTCAAAGACGTTTACAATGAATGATATATTGAACAGCTGCTACTTTACGATTGCTATTCTTAAATATTTAAATACAAATACAATACAATACTTGTAGCAATATGTTTTCACGCTGTAGCAGTTATAAGTAATAAAAGTAACATAGTTCGTTAGTATTTAACACTTACAATACAATTAATGAGCTGCAGCTTTCAGGATTTTAGTTACAGAAGAGCTTTTCCTTTAACTAATTCTTTCACATTCCTATATACCACCTGAACCATTGTAGTTTGAACAAAATCGTCTCTTCTCTTGTTGTTAGAATAATTACATGTGACATTGAAATACAATAATAATATCACATTTTCTGAAAAAAGATGTGTGAGAAATAAACAATTCTGCTTGAAAACGAGTAAATGAACTATTTTTTATTTAACTGGTTTCAATTTCAAAGCATCTGATACTACAGAACCACTGAAGAAATTCTCTATCAAATTGCAGATATGCACACCCTGCTTGTAGCAATTGCGCTTTTATATTTCAAAATATACACCTTCAAACCACTCAGCCGTGCATGGAATTGCATTATATTGAATCATGAATGTATAAAGTTGATATAAAATATAAAAAATGTTGAATTTGGTATCTGGTCTGGTTGTCTTTACGTTGTGTTTCGTGGTTCAGCATACATTCCTAATAATTTGTTTGACGCGTGATAAACCTTGTACGGAAGGGCTCTGTTGGAAAATAGATATTATTTATAAGATTAATTATTTGATATATAGACAAAATTTCGAATTTTGTTCCTTACTTGATGATATAACCAAAACAAACGACAGAAGAAGGTATACACACTGAGACCTTGTTCCGTCTAATTCCTTCAACAGCAAGTTTGGCAACATGTTCTGGCTGTGTGAATGCCGGCAAAATCCACGGAAATCTGTATATCATTTGGTAAAGAAGACTTGCGTCATTAACTCAGAACGATCGAAACAATATAAAACTCTTGTAAAAACACTGCAAAAATAGCAAAATTGGTTACCTCGTATGCACAATATTTCGTGAAAATGACGTCTCACACGGAGACGGAAAAATCGTCGTGAATTTAATATCCAAATTGTCTGGAGAATGTGCCAGTTCATCCTGCAAAGCTTCCATCAGCCCAGTCCTATACATCATTGAAAAATCATCATTTAATCTAATTTTCTCATAATTTTAGCTTTTGCATTGCCTGATTCAAAATCTTACACTGCAAATTTGGAGGCACTGTATGCAGTCAGGTTGCGTGCTCCCATTAGTCCTGCAACCGAGCTTAAGGCTACAATATGCCCACTTTTGCGCTCAATCATTTTCGGGAGAAATTCCCGAACGATCCATATTTGACTCAGAACATTAACTTCAAAAGTACGTGAAATTTCCTTGGGATTATGGGATAGAAAAGTGTGACATGGCATAATCCCTGCGTTGTTAATAATCATGGTCACATCGCCCACTGTCGTCTTTACCTGTGAATTATAACAAAGTGGTGCAGATATACGCATATTTGGCAGTTGCAAAATGATTTCCCAACTCTTTTAGCATTTCTGATGGCTAAATAAATACACGATTTCATTCAACATAGTAATAATATAGCATTTAATTACCTGCTCTGCGACAGTTCTAACTTTCTGCCTGTCGCTGACATCGACATCGTAACCGTGGGCGGTTGCTCCCAACCGCTTTAGCTCTGCTACCAGGGCGTCATTGTCCCATTTGTTTATATCCCAGCACACTAACTTTGCACCGGATCGGGCAAGCTCCAAACATATTTGCCGTCCTATTCCGCTTGCCGAACCTGTAATCTAAGTAGATATTTATTTTTGTAAACAAATTTTTTTCCGCAGATTTACCTATGATGGAACTTTAGTTGCCGGTATATTACCAAAATTGTGTCGTCCTTCAAGCTCTTCAGTTTTGGAGGAAAGAATATTTGCACAAAACATTCCATGAACACAAATAAAGCGTATAGCCACAGCAAAACAATGTCTTTTACTGCGACAACCCAAAACATTAACCCGTTTGTGGTCATGATTTTTAGGTTTGCAAAACTTTGATGGATTACCAAAAACCCGAGAATATTTCGTTTATAATCAGATTCAGCAGTAGAGAAACAATGCGATTAGCTTTTCAACTGGTTTTGGTTTGATTGAGTTGGACAGGTACAATTTAATATCATGTTTGCTTCTGAATTATGTTTTAAAAAATAAACAACGATTTCTTAAATATTAGCGAAAGACAGACTTGGAGTCTTTAAGCTGTCAGTTGTCAGCCAAATGCTGGCTAATCAAAACAATTCACAATCACAATCTTATTCATTCACATCAATGCATGCATGAGTAACATGTAGTTTTTGACGAAGGAAGGAAGCCGTGCTGTGGCTGGAGTGGAGTGGATGACCTTGAAATTGAAACCCAACATCACATAAAAATCCACACACACACAGTTCATGTTTTATTATAGCAACTTCCTTTCATCCTTTCCTTATGATTATGATGATAATGTGCATGTACTCCTCTAATGTTCTAATCTAGTATGTACATATAGCTTAATATATGTTTAATGAGGATTTCATCAGCGTATCATCTTCGTGTGCATATAGTATAGACGCAAGTTAACAAAAACAGGGTATGCGTGAACGTGAACTAGTCTTCGAAATGAGTGCCTCACCTTAAACCTCATCAATCATAGATATTTCCCAATCAATCTGCATAATGCATATTTGGAATCATTTGGAAAACTCACATTTTTGTTTTTATGAATTGACGTAAAAATGACTAGCCATCGCACAAAATTGTTGGAAAATTGCTATATTGCATTTTTAATCTTGCAACAATAGTAGATATGTAGTATGTAAATATTCATCATGACACAAAACTTGTAAATTTTTCGTTCTTAGGCTCCAGCAAACGCGAGGCTTTGTGGTAGTTAGGAATGGCACAATACAACGTGTTAAAATATTTCTGAGCTAATTTGCGCGTTTCTTCTGCCCGAACCTTGTCTGGCGCTTCCGGAGTGGGTGTTTGAGCCTGGAGCATCCTCTGAATCTGCTCTAATTGGCCATTCTCTTTGTCTAACATTTCCAACAGGCTGGTGGATGAGACTGGGTCAAACACTTTTGGCTCGTCGTCTTCGGGATCATAATTGTCCTCCGAAGGATTATGACCACTGGTAATATTTGAAGTGCTTGCTTTCCTAGACCTCTGTTGGCCGTAGCCAGGACAGTAGTCATAAGTGTATTGACTTAATCGGACATTCCACAGATGCATCCGCTCGGCTCTAGTTAGGTGACCAGAGTTTCGAGAAATCTCCGGGCAAATCAAAACTCCATAGTAGTTTCCGCTTTTGAAGAAGCCGTCCCCTCCAATATAACTTATTTCATGGATTTTCTCTCCCAGCTTTGTATCTCTGATTTTGGTCCACGGGTTTTCGAATTCTTCGATAAATAGTGTGTCCAGATGTCGACATTGATGTAAAACGCATTGAATCACAAGCCCTGACACACCCAAACCATTTTCTGGTGTTGAATTATTCGTATCATTTTCTACACTGAAAATGCTTTCTATATCCGCGTATAACGAAGGTTTATAATATCCAACAAGTTGCAGCTCGAGGGTTTGTAAATGCTTAAGATTCTTCAAAGTAGAACAAATCTCGTGAGTGGAAAGGACCAGCCCTTGAATATGCAAATTTCTCAGGGTGGAAGGCAACGCTGTCAAATTCTCCACCTCGGCCGTGGTTGACGTGTCAGTATCCAAAAATGCAAATTCGGAATGCTCGTTCGGATAGCAATATACAACTTCTTGAGTTGAGTTTTCAAATCTGGATAGAAAGAGTGTTTCCAGAACTTTACAGCCTTCGAAAACCCGGGCGTCTATAACGGGGGTTTTGGTCGCCGCAGGGGAAATATTATGAAGGCGGATCACTTTCAGAGTTCCATAATTGTTGGAAATGAGCTTGGAGTAGTAAAACCATCGTCGACCCCTGTTCACAATGTCCAAATGGGTTATCACCTTTTGTCCCGGCAGGATCCAGTCCCAGATTCGAAATGCAGCTTCCATTGTCTCAATGTGGATTTTTTGCAGTTGGATCCTCTTCAAAAGTCGTTTTGGAACGTCAATCCTGAACCTCCGGAAGTTGACATCGTTTGCTAGAAAGTTGAATCTTTCGTAACGGTGATGCAGACTTAGGCTGAAGTCTTCCACGGAAAAATGGGTTGAGAGGAATCGGAAGATTTGGGCTACTGCCTGGTGGAGAATGGTGCAGGTTTCAACGGAGCAAAAGTATATTCTAAATACCTTCAGGTGGGGTAACGTGAGCTTCTTTAGGAGCAACTCGTACGTGTTCCAGATGGAGCAAACTAGGGCGTCAGATCCAACGTAGTCACTGCCATATCCGGGACAGCCTTTTCGAGTTTTACATAAAGAAAAATAAATAATTTTGAACAAACAAAATTATACTTTGTAGGAAACACCGCATAACCACTTAATTTGACCATGGATTATCACCTATGTCTAACGTGTGAAGTTGACTTATTCTCACTGGCAAAATACCGGCGTACATGTGACACCTATCTGTGAACGTTATCTTGCAAAGATTTCTGCACCTCGTGACAACTTTCGTGAATGCGGATAGGTTTACTTGACCAGCAAAGTGGACTTGGGTAATTAGATACCACCGTTTAAGGAGGTAGTCCAGGTACTGCGGGGTGTGGATACTCCACAGGCGAAGGGACGACGCTCCCGGAGGTGGCAAAGCACCCCTTGAAGAGTCTATCTTCCTCTGATCCAAGTTTACATGAATCCCCACACACTCGTCCAGTGCGATCTTGAATGATTTACAGGTAAGGCGAACATTTTGACGGTCTATCGTGTCCAGGTATTGCATAATTGGGGAAAGTGCCTGTTTGAATCGTGACGTTGTTATTAAATGATTGTGAGGCGAGGTTACAAGTGAAACAATAACGATGAAATGAAATTACCTCTGAATTTAATTTGGTGATAGAGCATTGCTTTTCATATTCATAATGTGCCAATTTTTCGTAGATTCGGATTAATGTAGAAACTGTTGGTTCCAGTCCTAGCTCAGTGACAGTTTGATGACAGCGTGCTTTCCCAGGCTCCATTGTTTGTGCAGAATTGTCAATAGGATGGTCAATAGGAGTAAAAATGCTAATTTTTCAAAATTATTTATTTAGTTTCACAAATTGGTGCGTGGGAAGTGAAGGATGCAGGGATATTGAAAATTGTAAGGATAAGTGAGTTGATGCTGCTGCTGATGATATGAAATTCTAGTAAGTAACATGGATTTAGAAAACAAACTGTGGTAAGTAACAGAACAGAGTAATATTCTACTAGGTGAGTACAAATTAAGTTTGCATCGTTAGGTTTTTCCGTATGCTTTTATATGATATAGCTATAGCTACATGCTACAGTATATCATCAGCAGTGCCGGCATTGAATTGGTTTTAGTTGATGTTGTGCCAATGCCAATCCATTTTTAACTCTCGATAGTCCAGTCAAAGTCATGCTGTCATGCATATTGCAAGCCTTAATATATCCTTAATCTTGTTTAATAAAGTTTTAACATTCCGAAGATCAATTAAGCTTTGCTTGTGCGCTTTTAATAAAACAAATAAATATTTAAAACAAAGACCGCATCCACCCAACGGATTCGATGAATACGGCCGCCACATACATGGCAAATAAATACACCGAAAAAATGAACAAACAGTTGATTTACAAGTACAAAATAAATAAATACTTAACCTTTAAAATGAGATTGTACAATATCAATTATGGCATCATTGTAGAATATCCTCCATTCTGAGAGAATCCTTATCCTGAGAATAACGAAGAAAAGAATCCACCACCTTGAGAGGATTGTCCAGGGCGAGAGCCGCCGCCGTGCTGTCCATGATCATGTCCTTGTCCGTACTGACCGTGACCCCCGTGCCCTTGTCCATACTGACTATGACCCCCTTGACCGTGTCCATATTGACCGGGACCACCATGCCCATGTTGACCGGGACCACCATGCCCATGTTGACCGGGTCTTCCACCATGATACTGAGCGCCAGGCCGTCCGTGACCCTGACCTCCAGGGCGGCCATGACCACCAGGTTGATGATGCTGACCTTGAGCTTGACCTTGACCTGGTCTTCCTCCTCCTCCACCCTGTTCTTTCTCCTGCTTCTTTCGCTTCAAATCTTCAATCATGGACTGCCTAATGAAAGGTGGAATATTATCAGGCAAGTTATGGATTTCATCTTCCCCATCATCTCCAGCCTCTTCCTCTTCCTCCTCCTCCTCTTCAACAATTGGCTTTTTCTTTTTATCAGGCTTGCTCTTTGTCTTCTCAGGCTCAGACTGAGCCACTGGTTTTGGCTTCACTTTGGGTTTTTCTTGCTGAACTTCAGGTGCCTTTTCCTCAACTTCTACATCATCCGCAGGATCCTCCTCGTCCTCCTCATTGTCTTCCGCGTCTCCATTTTCTTCTTCATCCTCCGCATCCTCTTCAGAGCCATCCTCCTCATCATCCCGCTGGGCACTGCCATTTTCAGCATCGTCATCCTCCTTGATGATGTGGTCTGGTGGGATTGGGGCAGACGGGAAAGCCGTTGGTTTGGCGTGAGGGCTATCAGGGATTTTTCCGTTTCCTGAGAAAGCCAGCTCCCTACCCGATTCTTTCCCTTCACCACCAAATGCTCCGGAAATTCGCTCGAAAAAATCGTGAATCCCACCAGTGTTACCAGCGATTTCCGTGAACACCGCGTTAAAGCTGAGTGGATTTCCTTTGGCGTCCCGGGTCCGAATCTTTTGGGGATTGTAAGGCTTCTTGGAGAGGACGTGAACCGCATGAGTTTTATTCACTTGGATTACAGAGTGCTGAATTTGACCTGTGCTGTTATCCTTAACGTCTAGTGGAACCGGGGCGAAAATTGGTCGAGGTGTTGTGGTTGTTGTAGTTGTAGGCTATAAATTAAAAAATGCATTCACAGCATGTTTATAAATAGCACAGATAAGTAATTGCGAAATCCAATTTGTGGTGAACGTTTACTTACGGGAGGTGTTGTCTTGTAAATATTTGGATCTCTTATTCCTCCAGAGAAATCCGCTTCCTTGCTATATGTTGGCTTGCCATGTACCGTGTACACTGGTTTACCCCATTGATACCTCATGGGCATTAGTGGCAAACTGGCCACCCCCTTTTTAGGCTTTTTCACTTCTTGCTCGTCAAAAATCTGCTCATCCGACCCCTCCTCGAAAGACTGGCTAGGCTTGTGTTTGTTTTTACCAAAAATTGGTAAGGAGCCAGGCCCCTTGACCTTCTTATTCCCTCCTAGTGAAGCTTGGGCCAGGAGTTGGGGGATGGGTTTAGACTTCTTTTGGGCAGCCTTGTCCTTGAGGGCTTGCTCCATCTCGTCGTCCTGCTGGGTCGCGGGGTCAGCCACCGGTGGTCGCCTTGTTGTGCTTGGCTTACGATCGTTTTCAATAAGAACTTGTCCGCTGCTGACCATTTTCATAATGTGCTCGTACGGGAGGTCACATCCGGGAGATATCATTCTGCACTGACGAGCCGGGTCACGGATTTCTTTTACTATTTTAGCGTCATCCTGAAATAAAAAACAGTATTGAAGTTAAAGGTGCTTAACCATTCTGATCGAGACCAATAATTTATATTACGTACAATATTTTGTACTTACAGAAATCACTTTAATTTCGTCATCATCCTCCTCCTCCTCTTCATCGCTTTCGGTATCCCTTTTGTATCTTCGCATTGGTCTACCATCTGAATTACTGGGCTTCGAACCTGTTCCAGTTGCAGCCATCAACATCCTCCTGAGCAATCCCGGTCTTTTAGTGGTCGTCGTAGTTGGCTCATCATCAGCTCCGGTAAGGTAAGACATTCCGGGAAGTCGCCTTGCGATTTTTGGCAGTATCTTCAGATTTCCAACCAATTTATCGTAAATCTCGGAGGGATTCAATGGATCAGAGTCATTCTTTTTGACACGGTCATCCCATGGAACAGTGGCTAGCCGATCACCCGACTCGTCATAATCCTCGTCCATCCTCGACTGGAACATACTGGGATTCTTGGAATACGCCTTCTTTTTAATTTTATATTTGGACAACTTTGACCGAGACTTCGATTCCGAGGAGCTATCATCTTCAGCAGATTCTTCTTCTTGGACCCCTTCCTTCTCTTCTTTGGACACTTCCACGGACTTGTCGGGCTTCTCCTTTTCTTCTTTTGATACTTCTACAGATTTGTCTTGCCCATCCTCTTTTTCTTCTTTGGAGACCTCCTCCTTTGATTTTTCTTCTTTGGAGACCTCCTCTTCCTTTGACTTTTCTTCTTCCTCTTCTACTGACTCTTTGGACTTGTCATCTTCGGCTTCAGGTTTCGTGACCCCCTTTCCAAAGATTTTTGACTTGGGTAGCCCTTGCTGGTACAGGAACTGTCTTCGCTTTTCCTCCAGGAAGGCCATTGTTTCGGCCATTTCTTGTTGCTTGAGGAAACCATCGTTAAATTCCCGGTCACGGAAGAGGAGCTCATCGTCCGAGCTGTCGGAGGTGGTAATGAGTGGAGGTGGGAATGCGGGTTTGTTATTGGACGGAAATTGTGGGAGCGTCTCTGGATCACTAAAAAATAAAACAACACAAACATTATAAACATGATTATAAAACAAACAATCATTATAATCATTGCAAGATGTAAAAAACATTGGTCAATATTTAGTACAAAAAGATCCCCCATTTCCAGCTCCACCTCAAGCACCCATAAACAACTCATATACCAATCTGTAAAAATTCACCCATTTTTTATTGGATAACCAAAACGATAAAATATGGTTTACACAAGACGATAATCTACCTCATTAACCGTGTATTCTACTCAAATTAAACGTGTAAAATATATCATAATGTTTGTATATAAGCCAAACAAACAAACACACTACTTAACTATCTACGTTTCACAAGTTAAACTTAAGGATTATGATGGTCAAACTCCATATTAAAAAGAAATCCATCCCCCTGCGGGTTCGTGCACCACTGGTGAAAGTTGCCCCCAGCAGGTTTAATATTAATGACCAGTCCATCCCCCACCTCCGGTTGCCTCTCCCCCTGCTCACTTTCGACATGGGATGCTGATGCTGTAAGACGAATCAATTGGGTAATTTCATCTGCCTCGGCAGCACTAGCAGCTACAGTCCCGTCAATCAGTAAAGCCTCCAAGTTCCGACACTGCAGGAGGCACCGGAGAAGTTCCGCGTTAACTCCAGTAGTGATACCAAATCCACACGAGAGGAGGGCCAGTGACTTCAAACTTTTGAGTTTGGGGAGTGTCCACAAACTTTCCTGCTCCAGCAGGATATTGCTCATTGCAAGAAACTCCAGGTTCGTCAGAGTCAATATTTTTTCCATGCAGCGAAAATCCTGTTGTTCCTCCACAAGACCATCTCGATCAGCAGTATTTATGATAATGAGATCCCTCAGGTTTCGACAAGCCGCAAAGAGCGTGAAGTCAAATTGGAAGTCGAGGTCGAACAAGATGTAAATGACTTTCATGGACTCCCAATTCTGCTTCAAGGGCGCTTCGCAGGGTCCCCACGGACAATCCTTGTCGCAGAAGGAAATCGTGTGGAGTTCCTTCTGATGCTGGAGAAAGCATCCCCACAGATTCGAGTACGGGATTGACGACAAGATGCAAGTTGTGAGTTGCATCCTTTGCCCAAGACTCGTGAGTCGAGCCGCCAGCAGCTTTTGG
>JAANSN010001925.1:0-28228 GCA_036850665.1 Dicranocentrus wangi | reverse complement strand
CGAAATATGAAATTTGTGATTTACGATATATACTTAACGGGTTAATTTTGCCGTAATTTTTTAACGGACAATAATTTTCAACCCTATTGGGAACGAGGGGGCCGGGAACTTACTACGAGCCTCAGGGCCGGGACAACACACGTTTAGGCCCTGCTAAAAGGAAGAGGTTTTTTGGAGGCAAATCATATTAGATTTTTGGTCTTCGTCGTCATCATCGTCGTCGTGGATGGGATATATATGGAGTCTGTTACGTTACACGATGCGGCCATATATCAGATGTTTCCTTTTCCTCTGCTACACGTTACGTGTGTCAGAGCCTATTTGATTTTCGTCTGTTTACTGTGAAACCCCAGAAAAAACGGACTTATCACGCCCCTGCCTGGTCGTTTCTTTTTGTATAGATTCACGGAGGAAAAAAATAAAAAATTCGGCGTGGCAGAAAATCTGGGAAAGCCCGGTTGAGTTGGAGTTTACATGCAGGTTAAAGAGGTAGGTTGTTTGTGTGACGAACCGACGACCACGTAAAATGTGAAGATAACATGATGGGGTGGCGGATGGATGGATATAGGCTATCGATAGTTCTTTTTGTCGGGTCTCGGGAGAGATGCGCGAGATGATACATATATAATATAAATATAACATATTATTATTGGTATATACGTATATGAAAAAGAAAAAGAGATGTATTAATAGCCAAATGTGGTAGCCGGAGCGTGGAAAAATGAAGCGTAGCAGAAAATTCATAGAACACACACGAGATTTGGTTTGTTGAACAAAGAATTTGTCGCGATTACTTCCATTTTGCCTGTCAGGGTGAGAGAATATTTTTTTTTTGTATTAGAATGTCGAGGGATCACACAATGGAGGATTGGGTGAGCTGAAACAGGTGTAGTAGTAGTGGGGATTTTCATATTATACGGAAATGAATTGAAATATTATTATTAATGTCGCATCCATAAAATGAATTTTTTCCCCGTATATCCCTTTGTTTTATTTTCTCGACATATCAAACCAAATAAAAGTTTGAGGGCTAATTCGGAAATGAATGTGAATTTAGAAAGATAGAAGAGAAGAATGACAGTCCGCTAGCATTATTTTCTTGTAGATCCCTTTTTGTATTTCTTGACGATATTAAAATGAATGAATGAATGAAGGCTCATGTCGCAGCAGCTCGTCGTCATAAATGGTGCAATTTTTAGAATTAAATGTAATTCATGGTATTAAAATAAAAAAAGCTCTAGACATCGCGTCCCGTCGTCGTGATGGTTAAATCTTTTTTCTTAGCTAAAACCTAAGGCAAAGAAGACATGTGTGATGGTTGGAAATGATGATGATGGCAGCTAGGAAAAAAAGTGTAACAATTACACGTGAACGACATTATATTATATCTGCACACGGTTTAATCAAAAGGGCACGACGATATATAATGTGTAACAGGTTGCACTACTTGGTGGAAAGTCACTTTCATAAAAAAAAATGTTTTTTGAGAGATAGGGCGGCGTACACGTCATTAAGTATGAATGGGATGTTGAAAGTAAGAATTTACTTGTTTCAAAACGTCCATTTCATTTCAATGTTCAAGTGCACAGGAAGTAAAAGTTTGCATATGGAACGAACGAACGAACGAACGAGAGAATTCACTACACAATTTTTTCGCTACGATTATTAATCCTGCCACAACATGATGATGATGATCATTGAAATAACGCGATATTTTATATATATTATCCCTTGTATTATGATAATTATGAGCGTGTAGAACAGGAGAGTGAACGGCGGAGGACGGAGGCACATCACAATTTTTTGATGTACAGCTAAATATTATTATGTGGTGAAAAAAAAGGCTTCAAATGCCACACAGGCAGGCAGGAGGATCAGGGGCTAAATAAATGTAAATGTATATTATACTATGTGGTGCTGCTGTTGGAATGGATATGGATGATGCAGATAGAGAAACCCTTTTTCAGTATTTTTTGGGGATATATAGACACGGCGATGAACACAGGCACAGGCACATGCCGTAGTATATATATGAACCAATGTGGTGGTATCTTGAAAGAGCGACGAAACATAATAAAAAACCAGTGATTATTATGGTTAAAAGATTATGTGAATTACACGCCAAAAAATCGCTCATTAACCGTTGCAGGGGCACCACTCTTGAGGTGTATATAATATATGGTATACCTGTATATATATATGATCAGTGATCACAATCGTTTTTTTTTGTATATATATCTCACCCGTGTTTGCTACTATTACTACAGTAGCCACTAAAATAAAAATGGAAGTAGGTTATTGCCTCACTTGAAGAAAAAAAAACCTTGATGACGACTCACACTGTGAGATGTGATGGTGGTATGGTGGCATGGCTATATGGCTTCAAGTGTCAAATACACAAAAACACCGTGCAGGTGCAAATTCAATTCATGAAGGTGTTTACACGGTTTAATTACCCGAAAATTTGACAATTTCCGTGTGCACATGGAATTTCAAACAAGGCCAGGGAAGGGATTAAAAAAAAGGGAAGCCATATTCCTTCTCAGCAGTCAGTCAGTCAGTGAGGGGTAGAAGGGAGGGAGGCATTCTACTAGGATTTACAAAAAGGTTTTGCGAAAAAAAAGACGACGAAAGCCAGTCGACGGTGTGGTCTGGTCTGGTCGGTGGTGACTCTATATATATGCTAGAGCTAGCCGATATGTATGTACATGTAATATATTTCACCAAGACAAAACTCATTTCATGGTCTAACGATTTAAAAAGAGCGATTTCTGGCGAAAATCCATTAAACACTTGGTAGCGGATGGAGTACTTAGCAAATATAATATATGTTATACGATATGAATAGGTATTCGATAAATAAATACTTGAAGCCGCAAACAATATAAGTGAACACATGAACCTTTCGAGGGGTTCCCAGTACTTACGGAGTAGTAGTGCTTAGTGCTCACAAGAGTTGCAGGAACAACGGATACTGTTATTGCTCCTTATTTACTGGCTATTGTGGCTATTAATTATGCTGATTTATCACTTCACTTCCCACAGTCCACCTTACTTACTTACAACGAATACCAAGTCATCGTGTTTGCATTACACAACAAGAGCTTGTATAATTATTTAATCACGAGGAATCCATAACCTTGTTTTACGCTAATAATATATTTATATCAGGTTTGTTAATCCATTAATAAGCACTTACTTGCACTCCGCACTTGATCATATTTTCGAAAGCGTGTAAATAGTCGAAATACTTAATACTCACGCCATTTTGGTTCGAATGGGTTTGCCAATAAAAAAAAATTTTTTTTTGTAGCTTTTAAAGCACCTCCTGTGCGCAAAAGTGCGTCTTGAGAGTAGGAACATTTACATGAATGTTTTTTGTTGAAAAACACTAAAGAACACTAATATAATAATAATGCATAATATATGTTGCATATTGTTGTGACAAGTGAAAACGGGCTTGCATTGTTTAATAATAGTAATTGTTGATAACTCTGTCTGTTGTTAACAGGTATATGCCAACTGGCTCCTGTCGTTTGCATGCATGTTTTTGTAACGACGTTGATTTGACTCTAATTAGGTACTTTTCCCAAAAATTTACAACACAATGAAATTGTTGCCGACCGACGACGCTAGATTATTTTGTGAAGAAAAAAATCCCACTTAGCTAGATGATTTGCTTGATGCATCCATCATATGAATGACGCGATCATATAACATTTCATTTTTAATAAAAAAAAACATATCATCCTATCTATAAACGTCTTGTTGGGTAACCTCAGAGGAAGCATCATATATCCGAGTGGGTTAACAACGCTGTTTGCATAATAATTCCAAAAAAAGAAAGATTTTTTTTTCTTCACAGATTACAGCTTCCTGACTGCGAGAAAAATTGAAGTATTGAATTCCTCCTGAGAAGAAAACGGATCTACGCTGTTTGTATTTTCGATTTTGATGGCACTTTACAGTAATCAGTGGAGGGCCGTATTCAATACGAAGAAAACACTCAAGTAGCAGCTCTTTTACGAGTTTTATTATTTGTTCCTCTAGTTCAACTCAATATTGACTCTTTTGTAACCTGGAAGTGTATACAATATATTGGACATTATATCGGAGGAAAACATCAAAATGAGATGGGGATGACGCATTAAATGACTCGTTACCTCAGCGACTTTACGTAAAGTGTAAAAAGAGGACAGAGTCTTATTTGTAACCGCTATTCAGCTCTTTTATTACAAGGTTTAAAAAACCAAGGAAGTCCTTTTGGTTCCTTGATGATAGCATTATTGACAACGACCGCGAATAGCAATTATTACCAGTTCCCTTCTTTTCCCAACTAGAAGCAACACGCAATTTTGTGCTCATTTTGATGTGAACTTATAGCCAAGTTCCTTCTTGTATGAAATAATATATTGGCAATTGTTTACCAAAATAAAGTGTTTCCTCTCGGGGAGTATTGAATATTGGGTGAAATTAGTAGCTGCTGCGGCGCGGAGGGCAATTGCCAGTAAAGTGTTTTGTGTTGCTGGAGGAGCTTGCTTGCTTGGAAAGAGCGGCGTTATTTTAAGAAGGTGATTAGAGCTCCTATTGAAGACGGACCGGGCCAAGGGCAGGATTTACGCAAGTTGGCGATGATGGGTGAAAATGGTGCTACAGATAGTGCTACCGGAACCCAACAACGATGTCAACCGTCATCATAGGGCTTCCAGTCGAGGGGACACTAGAATCTATGATATTAATCCCGGTATCGCGGGAGCCGCTTTAGACCCCAGAAAACCATGGTTTCGTGGAGCTATTCCTCCTCCCGGAACACAACAACCGGCTGGAGAGCCATCCTTTAATTCACTTTGCGAGAGTAGACTCGGGGAAGACTCACTTTTCAGTTATGGATACGGTTCGTGTTATTTTCTCTGTTATTTTCTTTTTTAAAAACTTTTCCACCCTTCTCAAATAAGGGACGGATGGGATAGTAATACTTTTTAAAAAAATGGGAGAGTTCCTGGAAACCAATGTTACACGTGTATAATTTTTTTAGTATGAGTTTTGGGGAAGGGATCGATGGAGGAAATGGGATGTATTTGATGGGGTGATATGAATTGTGTATATTTATTTGTTTAATCTTTATTTATGGGGATGGTGATGATGCGGTGGTACAGGAGTGCAAGCTCGGGAGGAGACCGACGGCTCCGATGAGGTTCTTACCCGTTTACGATCCGGGGTCATCCGAGATTCCGAGGTGAAACACTCACCTGGACTCTTTCAATACTCTGAAATGCCATCACTTACCAGAAGCACACCTCCTCGTGCCTTTGGAAATTGTAGTACGGAGGAGGATAAAAATTCAGTATTCAAGTAAGTATAGGAAAAAAAAACCCAGTAGAGTCCATCAACCATGTTGTGATTATTAGTATTGTTGTTCAAGTTGAGTTACGAGAGCATTTATTACACAATGAGCTGTTGAGGATCATGAAAGCCTCACGGCGCAGTGTAAATAATACTTCTTGACATCCATTATGTGAATGATGCGACCTGGATTTCAATTTTACTAATTAAATTTCCCCTGCTTCTTAAATGGACCACAAAAAAGTGGCAGGCTGCTGGAGTGCTTTCCACCATATACAGCTTGCTGCTAACAGGATAGTGAACAAAATTATTTGGTGCAAAATTAATTTTTTAATGTTTTTCATCATCTATAGGGGCTACCTTACAGCCATCCTGTCTTGCATATATGCCATATTTATTCTGATGCTCGGAGTGGTTGTTTACATTGCGGATCTGATTTCAAGAACGGCTACACTCGCTGAGGTATGTGCAATTCTCACATTTCGTTTTTGTTGGAAAAATAATAAAAAAAATAAATAAGAAGGGTGGATGGAAAAGGGTGGTAGCCAATGGGCCTGTGGGCTTCATTCCCCAGTGACATAACAATCAATCAGCTAATTAGTTGTACCACCCGTGGTATTTATTTTGATTGGGAGCTTTCTGCGAAAAAGAAATGGGATCTAGGGATGTAAAAAAAATGTTCAAGTATGACTATGTGACCTTACTTCCTGCAAGTAAGCGGAAAGGAAGGGGTGGTGGTGTGTCGCTCCACTCTCTCTCTCTCTAGCAAGAGTTGAGAAAGACGGCAAAGTTGCAGCTCTGTTATATAACTTTTCCAATTAATTACGCCCAAACCGGCTTTCCTTTGTTGAAAATCTTTTAATTAGCCTGCGCTCCCACACTCTCTCAAGTTTATTAATTATTCTCAGAAAGATTTGATAAGGTTTCATAAGCCTAGGTGACTTCCGTGGAAGTGGAAATGACCAGAATGATGATTCAAGTAATTAGCCTGCATTTCATGCTCACTTGCAATTGGCATTCATTTCCCCATACCATAATATACCGTCTCTGTCTGCTGACAATTCGATTCAGATCGAGAGAAAAAATGAAATAACACGGAATCAATCTAGCGAGCGACTACTAAATTATTGAGCAGAAGACGTGGGCCGACAGGCATAATATAGCAAGATTATTAAGACGTTTTAGTTTTACTCATGGTTTAATTTAGGGAGTTCAATATATAGTACATGAAAGTAGGTGTGTAATTAAGTACTGACTAGAGATTAATTATGGGTATAAAAAGGGGAATCCTGCGATCCCCGTGTGGGATGGTCTCTCGGATCGAGCGAATTAATTAGGCTCATTATTACAAAGGGAATTTAGTGTGTTCCACAACGTGGTTTTCCGAAGGGGAGTCCCTTCGCTCCGAAACTGATTTCAATTTAAGTTTTTTCTTTCCCAGGTATTCAGCGTGTACCTGGTCACTCTAGGACTAATTTGGCTGATATTCCTCTACTGCGACATTCGGCAGCACCAAGGCGGCAATCTGCTCCGTCAGGAACAGCACTACCACCACCACCACCACCACGATCCCCGAGTCAGCACCGTGAGCAATAATAGCAGCGGGAGTGGGAGTGGGAGCAGTGGCATCAGTCGACACAGTAGCAGTAACAACAATACCAGTAATAATAACAGCCGCCATCACCTCCATCACCTGAGGTTCTGGAGAGAGGATGGGAAATGCCATAGGAAAGAATTCCGGGGGAAGCAAACCCAACGATCCGACAGTGTGAAATTGGAAGATGGCACATCCCATCTTTCTGTCTCAGTGACACCGAGCAATGAGCCTTGCCGAATGTATAGTTCAGACAGTTACACATTTTGTCGAAGTCGGCACTCCGGCAGCTTCTATTTGAAAATCGGAGCAGCAGGTAAGGATAAAGATAAATATTCCATATCCGGAGAAACTCTTCTTGCTATCCACATGCCCGCCTCATAGGAAATTAATATATACACCTACCTTTTAGCCTACTTTCCGTAATTCCTCCGTAATACAACTAAACGTTCCTTACATTCCTCCGAAATTCACTCGTGTGCCCTTTTTCACACACACGTCGGGACTTGTATGTGTGCCCAGCCTTCCCCGAATGTGTGTTTTTCTCGGCGTACTCTGCGGTGGTGTGTGGCGGTGGTGGTGGTGTGGTGTGGTGGTGGTTGGCACAAACTAAATCCTCCCTGGAGTCACTTTCCCATTTTCATGATCTTCAATGATCATCATCATCAACTTTACCCTTTTGCAATACATCTTCCCTCTGAAGCCATGTATCTTCGGCTACAATACACCATTTTTCTCTCAGACTTAGTCCTACATATTTTACGAGACTGGGAAACACCATAACTTTTTACTAGTTGGGAAGCCGTAGACAATCACATTGTTTTATCCTTATTCTCAACGCCAGCTTACTACCCTCCACACGTGCATAAGTTACGGTATTATTTTACTTTGATGAATGCAATATAATATATGGAGTAGGGGTTTCCACGTGCACGATTTTCTTATTCCCGTTCCCTACCTGCCTGCCTGTTGTGTACCGACCGCTGCTGCTGCTGCTCCTGCGGAGGAGGCACACTTTCCATCAAATATCAGGACGGATATACGCATACGGCGGATCAGGGGAAAAGTGGGAACCTGCTAGACAAACAAAATTCTCTCATATTAAATCTGTCCCAGAGAAAGCAACAGCCCTAAAAGCAAAGTGAAAGAGGCTCTTACGGCTCTTGTTTTTTTCTCTTTTGGTTTCCCACCAAGCACACATTCTATCCCTGTCCTAGACTACCTACATATGTAGGTAGTACATTCCAGTGGTAAAGAAAAAAAATGGGAGAAAGAATGCTCCTTATCCAAACATCACGTTAGCCTCCCTTGCTGCCTACCCAGATCCTTCTCCTACCTACATTCCTTTCTCTAGCTTTCCGGGGGAATGACTATGGGCTGGTGGAAAAAAAACGTGTTTGGTGTGATGAGATGATTGCACGAAGATGCTGTAAAACGCTAAGCTTACAATTATCCAATTTCCAACGGACATTGGATTGGGTCTTCTTGCGAAAAACAAAACCCTGTGAAAGCTTAACGTAACGTGTTCTTTTTCTTTTCTTTTTTTTATATACATTTTGTAGGATTTTGTTTCGGCCATCTCATCCACTCGGGTCTTTTACTTTGTCGCCAAATCATATTTTTTACCACAGACGATGAAAAAGTTTTTAATAGATGTGCCAATGTTGCTAATCTTATTCTGGATATATTGTTCCCTATTTACTCCTTCCTTCTTCTCTTCGTCATCTTCAAGTATTCCAATGTAAGTAAAAAAAACATTAATTCATTTCAAAGTGCAACCGTGATAACATGTAAACGATGAAAAGGAGGAGAGGACAGACGACGACGACGACAACGACAACGACGGTTTCACAAATATTAATTTTCGGGGAGAATGCCTTTCTCCAATTTTCTGGAGTTGTCTGCCGTGTCGTGTGCCTCTCTCTCTCTCCGAATGTATATAAGTATATGTTCCCTTAAAAAATTGGATCTTGGATTAACTTTTGGATTGCCCGTTGTGATTTCCAGGTAATAATAAACCGTCACCAGGAAATATCACGTTTCGCCTTGATGCACTGCATCTCTTCCAGTTTGTGCTTTTGGTTCTGGAGTATTCTCCGAGAGACGGCAGACTCCTTGTATCACAAGATGACTGAGCACAGTCGACGAACTGAAATACACAATTCCTCCCATCCTCTTGCACATCATCATATTCCCGAAAGCCTTGACTCAATTACACCCCTCGCCTACACTAATCGAATGATTGAAGAAGGTAATTAAAACTCCTTATTTGTGTTCCCCGGCAAACACCTGCCCACTTTTACACACGCTTACTTCAAAGCGGCGGCAACACGGCAGAGGAGCAATATTATTAATGTTTCCCCACCTAACGTGTCTAAGGTGGTGGTGGTGTACTGCTCCGATTCAAAAGAAATACACATGTCGTCGTCCTCTTCGCTACATGGTACGTCTGATGATGATTCCCTCAAGGCGTGCTTGCTCAAGTCGGAAGGTGACTACAAGTTCAAAACTTGGATCCGATACTGCGAAAGTCTAAAAATAACTAACTTGAAGACACACCTACTTCCATCATCATTTTACTACCTATTATAAGCTAATCCGTGCAAATGAAAATGAGCAAAGTTGCTCCGGGGAATTGGCTTGAGCTTATGAGCTATTCCCTTTTCGCTGATATTTCGCCTGGAGGGATGAAAGTGTGCATTCCCCGTGTAATCTGTTTTTCTCCTAATTTCCAGAGAGTCACCAGAATGCGTTTGCCTTTCTCAATGCCACATCCGCAATCACGTCCTTTTACGATCCCTGCGTGGAGTTCTCCACCATTTCAGAACTGGTTCTGAAAATGTCACCCTACCTCTACCCGTTCAGCATCGAGTACTCAATTCTTGTCGGTAAGTGGGCTGTTGACTACGGGATGTTATAAACACGATCCACAATTAGCCATTGTATCTCTATATTATCCACTCTGCGGAACGGCCCCATCGTGATTGAAAAGGGTTTTCCCGGAAATGACCAAACCCCGAGAAAAAACCTAACCCTTTCCAGTCAATTTCAAACAATGATGGAAGGAGCACAGGAGCGAGTTAGTGAACTAAACAACTACTATGTTTCCAGAAAGAATCCCATTAGGATAAAATACTGCTGCTGTGCCTTGTGGTAGTTGTTGTGTGTTCAGTTGAGCCTGCAAATAATGAATACGTAGAATAGTATGTGTTTTTGTTTCCATCCCAACTACTTTCCCCAATCCGTGCTAGCGGCCATAAAAGTTAAAACCACGCTCAGGGTAAATAGGGATAAAGTGGCGAAATTGGAGTGGATGGTCGTACAAGAAACCCCTAGTTAACGTATTGCTATGGAGGTTTTTAGGGCGGCCGGCCAATGTAATTAAATAATTGTTTAGAGGGCTTGTTGCTTGCCTTGCCCGCTGTGTTTTGGTTGTCAACTAAAAAGTCCATTATATGTGTGATTTTGAATCTAGTTGGAGTCCTCTTTATCATGTGGCAAAATATCGGTAAGGGGAAACGGGTTGGTCACCACGGCTCACGTTGTTTTAACCACAACTCACCCGCGGCCAGCTTCACAAACCATTTGGTCATCCACGCTGATTGCCACTCAGCTAATAAAGGGCTCTTCGCTGGACTACTGGTTCTCGTGGGAACCGTCGTCAGTGTCATCATTTTCTACATTGCGCTGGATGACTCGAGCAGTGGCTTTGCGGCCCAGTGGGTTAACCTCACGTCACAAATGGGTCTCCTCATCCTAATGATTATTACGGTTCTGTGCGCCTACCGTCAAATCACCAGATTGGATGTGAACATGAACCCAGTGTCCCTCCTTGATGATCTTTTACTCTTCCTTTGCCTCCCCTCCTTCTTCCTATACACGATATTCACCGTGGTCCCAGCTATTGCTCATCAGGATTATTATGCCATAGTTGTTTGCACTCTCCAGGTAGGTGAAATATGAGCCGAAATGAAATTAATTAATCAGTGGGCATGATGAAAGACACACACAAGACACAAGAGTTTTTTTTATAAATATTTTTTATTATTATTTCCAGGTAATACAGGTGATTTTGCAAACCCCATGTATAATAGACGGATTGAGGAGATGTAGCAATTCGGAAAAACTTCGACAGGAAAAGCCAGGCCGGGAGCTGGTCACCTTTCTTATAGTTTGTAATATCGCAATGTGGATCATTGAAACTTTCGAAATCAAGTCAATTTACGCACAACAAGAGCAAGTGTTCTTCTACGGGAGTATATTATGGACGTTGTTGAGTCATATGACGTTACCACTAACCCTTTTCTACAGATTCCACTCTTCCGTCTGCCTGGTCGACATTTGGAAGTCGGCATACGAGTCTGGAGAGTAGAATATGCATAGAGATTTTTTGTCTTTAGTATTTTTTTAATAACGATTGCAAAGGATCCCTTTATTACCTTCCTATATTTTGTAATAAGAGGTCTCGTGTAGAAGGAGTCCGACATTAGATTTTTACTTATTTTTGTGAAACTTTGTAGTACAAAATGAGACGTAGTGAGTAGACAGTTTGACGACAATGGCCACAGTCACGACGATGTTGTGGCAAAGATGGTTAAAAATATATTGCTACAGTTTATTTTTTTTTGTAAATGATACACTTATTATGATGACAAACATGACATGTAAAATTTGCATTATTTTTTTACAAACTAGTTTTTACAGGCGAAATAAACTATTGTTCAGAGCAGGTTTTTCGCTGCTTTTATATAAGTTCAATTAATGTAAAATAAGAAATATAAGTATAGGTTGTATGACTAGACTAAATATTCTTTTAACGACGACAATGTATTTCATACATGTTCTAATTAGCTTTAAGCATGTTTAATTTATATTATTAAATTTGATTCGAGAAATGACAGAAAAAAAAGAACTTCTTTTCTTTAGCTGTTTTTTAAATCCAATTAATATAGGTATACACATACGACATACATGTTATATCCTATTTTTGTAGTTTTTCCCCAAAGTTTGATTTAGTTATCCAAATTACTAACCCCCAAAACCATTACTCATGTCATCTTCAAGCAGTGTTAAACAAGTTGCGAAAGGGATCTTGTAAATCCTAAAAAAATAACAACCTTGTGGAAAAAATGCTTGTAAGAAGAATGTAATGTCCTGTACACCAACAGTTTTGCTCATCTCTCGAAAAAACGAAAGGAAAGTTACAAAAACGAGACGTCACTCCTATCCGCCAGCCCATCGCACTGGAAGTATGTATGCAAAACTAAGGGACATTGCGAAGGGGAAAATGTTGGAAGTCGGACTCGTGCACACCATGAAAGTCTGATGATGTGCATATGTCGTCAGCTGAAGTAGCAAGAAGAGTGGAGTGGATAAAAAAATGATAGCAGCAGCTCATTTTTCATTTCTTTTTTTTACCCTTCTCCTCCTTCTTGCTAAAAAGAGCAATCATTGAGTCCGAAATAACGAGATAGGATACCCTAAATTTCCTTGGTGGCTTCAAGTCCGAAGCATAGTCATACATTATACAAGTGTCTTTGAAGTGAAAGCTGTTGCTTCGTGTGTTTTTTTTCTTGTTACACCAAAAAGGTAAAGTATCTCTCGTGTGGTGAAATTCTGCCGATTATTAGATGAAATGGTGGTTGACTTTCGAGTGGGGAAAAACGAGGTTCCCTTCCTGTCTCCGCACCAAAAGGAATGGGATTGAACGGGAGGAAAGCTCCACAAGCAATATATATATTCAGTGAGGTTTTACTCTTTTGGATATTATCTCCCATCCTTCACTCTCCAGAGGCGTATGTTCCAAACTTTACATGAGTTCCATCGGTGAAAGTATCTTGCACTATGCAGGTTTCAACGACAACGAACCAATTCATGAATACGGTTCGTAGATCGCAGAGACCCGAAATATGCAAGAAGATTTTTATGGATACTCATGTCCTTCGTACGTACGGGCTGGAGCGAGGGTTGTCACGAGATAATGTCATGTTGGTCCTTGACGAAGATGTCCACCTTGAGCGGAGGAAATCTGTGGAAAAAGAGAAAAAAGAAAACTTTGGGGATTTTCCTCCAAAAAAAGAATTCCATGTCATATTTTTGCCGTTTGAGTGGACACTAGAATACACATTTCATATTCGACTCGCGTCCCTGATCCCATACACTGTCAGTTTTGAGATGGCTTCTTCCACCCGTTTTATCTAACGGGGCTTGAGAGCTCTTCAAAATGTTTCAATGGAGTTGATAATAGGTAATATTGGAGATCAGGAAATGTATCAGCAGGGACGGAGCAAGAGAGAGCGAGAGAGAGGGTGCTTACGTTCAACAAGAAAGCAAAGGCTTTTATGTACTTCAGAATGGGATTTTATATGGGTTTTGAATGGGCGAGATCACCCTCAGAATAATTTCATGACCAATGCAACCCCACTCATGGCGTTTGAAGTACCTCAAGGAGTTGGGTTGTGGGGAAAACAAAAATTGAGTAGCCACATGAGCAAGCAAGTAGAAAAACGTAGTAAATGCTTTGAGGGAATTTACTGGGCAAAGCTTTACGACCAGAGAATGGGATCACACCACCATACCACCACCACCGCATGAACGTATACGGAATGTTGGATGAGAGAACGAACGAGAATGATGAATGCTGGAAAGGACCAGGTTTCTGAAAAGTGAGGACATTGAGCATAAATAAGAAAACTAATTACAAAGATTAATAAGCAAGAAAGCATGATATTGTACTTAATTCAAAGAATCATTCATTACACTTGTTGTTGAATCACATTTCTCTACCAACGATTGAATAATTTTGCTTAAACCGTTCATTTCATTTGTAATTATTATCGTAATAAAAAAATCTACCACAGGAGGATTTGACCCTTGACCAAGTATCTTGACAAAAATTGTGGGCAAACAGCTTTTCCAATTCAATCAATTATCCTGACGGCCAACCCTTCACTCCTAATATAAGCCAAACCTTGTAGTTGCATAGTAATTAGACTTGGCATTTGCGCTTTTTGGATGTATTGGATAACAGCAACAGAGAAAAGGAGTCGCCCATGATATGATAGCGCAAGAAGGACTATGTTGTTGTATGTGCTAAATATCTTTCCAGCTATTAACCAAGGAGATTCATTTATTATGCATTATGATGATGATGACGAAGGAATTAGCATGATGGACTCCGATGGTTCCATTTCCTCCAAAGATTTTATTACTATTTATATTTATAACATATTTGATCGCGGCGCGCCAGCCAGCCTCCTTTCATCCATTTTCTCCTAAATTACCTACTACTCTATTTCTACTCCCATTCAAAACGGAAGAATATTATTAACAATATTGTCAATCTCTTCCAAGAAACCATTTTTGCTTTGATCTCTTTATCACTCCCGTCTCCTCCCGTCCAAACTTGTTTTTCAGGGAGCACATATACGCACACACACAGACGCACTTTATTAGAACACAACTATATTATGCATTGTTGTTGCTTTCTCCCGACATACATTTTCCATAATATGACATGTCATTCAGTGATTCAGTAACCCTTCTTGATCGAAAAAAAATATTCTTTTCGTTCGTTCCCATTCTAGCAAATCGGGTACGATAATTGACACACTCAATCTTGATTACCTCTCTCCCACCACGTCGGTCGGGGTGGTACTCAGCCGAGAATAACAAACTAAAAACTATTGAATACGACACAGTTTGATTAATCATCTCCCTCCCTACTCTCCAATCACTTTCTCATTTTCACAAAGAAAGATGAAGAAGAATGGGCTGGATAAGAGTGTACATGTGGAGCTGGTAGCTCTACAACTACTACTACTATATTTATCAAAAGGTAAAACCGAATTATACCGTGCTTCTTCTTCAATTTATTAGTGAATACACCCTGCTGTCGAGAGGTTTCCCTTTTGTGCACATAATCCGAACCCTATTCAGCGGGATTCTCCACGATGCTTTCACTCATTATGCAAATTCGTATTGCTTACCAGGTGAAAAAGGAGTAATCAGGAGTTCCCTAACAAAAGCGGACAAGACGCCCATTATTAGCCCGAAAAACTCCCGTTCCTACTTTTTATTCATGAGTATTTTTTTCTCTCTCAAAATCAACTCTAGCTTTTTTTTTCAAATTCACAACATATGTTTTGTCTAAAAAAGGAAAAAAAATACTCAATGTGGTCATCTTGCCTGCCTGCAAAACTGCTTCTCCTTTTTTTGGTGTAGTTGTAGTAGTCAAACAAATCAGTGCTTACACTCAACCAAAACAACTCATTCCATTTGCGAAAGCACTAACAGCCCGACTACTACTACTACCACACCACAATGAGTTGATGACGAGTACTACGACATCAGTTTCAATAAGTAATGGAACTGGAAATATATATATCTATGTATGGAGTGAGAGAGGAGGAAGCGAGGCAAGAGGAAAAGCAGATTTTCTGCCTAGTTTCATCCATGCCGACGAAGGGCATTATTACAATAACGAAAAAGTATAGTGTTTTCTGGTTGACGCATTCTCTGGGAATTTGTCTGTGGCTCTCCCCATAAATGCATTATGAAGGAGGAGGAGGAGGAGGAGGAGAAGGAGGCTGTTTGTGTGGTAAAATGAGGAAGAGAGCGAGTGGAGCGATGGATGAGGTAATAGATAAACTAGTTTTTTTTTGTTTCATTATTATTAGCGTGATCATCTCCACTCTGTTGTGTGTCTCCTTTTTTCTACGTCTTCCTCGTCGTTTCTTTCTCAAAAAAATGTATACACGCATTAGGTAACCCATTAGAATGAAAATTGAGATGAAAAGTAACTGTCTCGGTGAGTATGGGACGCTTAAGTGACTAAGATGTAATTTTCTCCATTTTTTTCTCTGCCACTCTACTCTTTCCTTAAAAAACAGATTAGAAGGGAATGGAGTACAAAGTGGGGGAAAGATGACTAATTTAGAGAGTGCATCTCAAGTAGGAAAAAAAAACAATTACAAAACGTGGAGCGTTTTTTTTTCTTTTCTGCTCTTTCAATCCTTACGGAAGAACTGCGTGCGTAGACGAGATCCATGCGGGCGTCTTTTGTTTGGATAATACTGAATGAGAAAATGAATGTATTATTATTGTTATTATTATTCTAGTTCATATTGGCATTAGCTTTGGCTGGGTCAATTGGAGATTTTTCATCTCTCTCGGATCTCGAATCTCATCAAATAGGAATAACGAAAAAATAATAATAATTGTTGCTGCGTGTGTTCGCATCCGAGACTTCAAATTAAGCAGTCGTTTGGATGAAGTCAAGGGAAGACAAATGTTTCCTAGGCGTGTCATAATAATAATATTCAAGAGCGGAGATAATTTCCTTTTCAATCTAACGGATAGCTCTTTATAGATCGGGGTAAAGTGACAATATGGATATTTTTTGGAGATTGTGAGTTGTTGCAAGAAGTTACGTGCTGCCAGACTACTTTTCGCTGCTGCTGGCCTGATTGCACCTGAAACGAGAGGAGAGAATTTGTGCTGATGCAATAATAATAATAACCTCGTCGTTTTCCCCCTGTAGCTGGCAATATTTTTGTAGTAACACTCTTTCTACAAGAGAGCGGATAACTAAAGCATCAAATGAGCCAGGAACCGTCTGAAACAGTTTTATAATGATAGAATTACATATTAAATTTGATTCATACCGTGTTTGTGCATATCCATGTCATGTTCTACCTCAACTGACAATTACAAGAGTGTCACTCACCCACCACCACCACCGTGCAACAGGGTACAAACCTGGCATGTTTTACTTATTTTTTCCTCCGCCATGTAAAATTGTGTGTTTCTCAGAAGCCCACCAAAAAGTTGACATTGCCTCCACACCAAGTTTCTGTCACGGCAAAAAGATATATATCTTCTTTAGCAAAAGCGCAGAGCAGTTTGTGCACCACGGCTTCCGCCGTTTTCCCCTGGATTTACAAAAAAAAACACAGGTTTTCCCTGTCCAGCCAGTGACGCTAACAACTTTCGTTTTTTCTGGCAGTTTTCGTTGTGGTGGTGGTGGTGGCCCAACAACGAGAAAGCCAAGTATATTTTGTTGTTTTGTGAGATGCACTCAGTCTTCGGTTTAAATAGGGATTTGTTGTGAGTCGGAGTCTTGTAAATACTACATTAATGCATTCGTGCCTCTCGGTTGCCTCTGCCGCCTGGCATGCACAACCAGTTCCAGTCCTGTTCCATTATGATGTCTGCATTGCCTACACTCTTGAAATCGATTTCAACCGGGAGAAAAAACTGTCTGTTTTTCTTCCTTTGGGAAAATATTCCTTTTGTGTGGGAACGAAAAGGAGAAAACGGGAGTAATGATGTGAAACTATGTATATATCCCTCCCATGTATTCTGTCTCTTTTTTGCTTTTTCCAAAAAAAATATTAGCTCCAACCACCTTTTGAGTTGTAGCTTTTATTTATCATGGTCTCTAACAAAAAAATCCAAGTTGGGAGTACGTAAGTAAAATGTTTGTGGAATCATGAAACAAAATAATAATAATTACGTGCAAAGTTAAATCTCATCCTTCCAGCTACATTTTTTTTCACGTTTAATTTGGCATTAATATGAAATGGCGAACTGAGGTTAGTTATTATTAAACAAGAAACGACACAACTGCGAAGACCGAAGAAGAAGGTTTGTAACTAAACTTGGAAACAGAAAGTGAAAAGGAAGAATGAATGTGTGGTGTTCAGTCAGTTCAGGAGCTTTTTGTTCCAGTTTCAAGTTGCCCCAGATTTCCATCTTTGCTCGCCAGTCAGTCAGGAGTATGTATTGACTTGCCAATCCCTCTTCAACAACATCCCCTCAAGGACTATCCCATTTTAATTAAACTCGTATTAGAGTTAATGGTGGTGTTATGAAAATTAAGAAATGAACATGGGCGACTTAAATGAGAAAGCCAACTTTTGGTAGTACATTGAAAAGGAGCTCAAACTTTCCAACAATTTCCTTGTAAATGAGTTTTCTNTCGTATTAGAGTTAATGGTGGTGTTATGAAAATTAAGAAATGAACATGGGCGACTTAAATGAGAAAGCCAACTTTTGGTAGTACATTGAAAAGGAGCTCAAACTTTCCAACAATTTCCTTGTAAATGAGTTTTCTGTATGTACGACGAGGAGACGCGAGATAGATAGAGAGAGAGAGAGAGAGACAGAGAGATACTTGGGCACGTTCTAGTTCCACATCTCAACAAAAATCTTGAAAAACTCTGGGCTCTCTTAATGAAAAAGGGGGGAAATAAATGTATGCAAGGGTTTTTCCACCCTCTCTTCTCTAATTTTCTTTCAAAGGTAAAAATCCCTGCAAGTGTAGCACTAAATGCAAAATATAGGTATACAAATACGGCAGGAAAATATGGAAGACGAAAAAGGAGGCAGGCAGGAGTAGCAGCATCCTATAGTTAGTTCGCTTTCCTTTCCCAGCAGCAGTATCTCCTTTCAAGAGTATACTGCAGAGGGGCAGAACCAAACGCTACAAGATTCTTTTTTGTTAAGATATACAAGTTTTCTTTTCCTCAAATTGAAACTTTAATCCAGGAATCCAGACGCTTGATCCTCACCACTCTGGAGTTTAATTAGCGTAAATACAGAGGATGATGAAAATACCACCTAGTTTCCCCTTCCACTTTCCCGATACTTGTCTCTCAGGGTAAAAGGGGACTATTCGCTCGTGTTCCACTTTGAGCTACATTTTCCTGGAGGAAAATATCAAGCCTATCACGTCCTGGTTTGGATGGAAGGCACATAAAAACCAAGTCATATCCTAATAATCGTATCGTGATGCTCATCGTTGTCGTCATTCTGGGAGAAAAACTGTTTGAGGGGACATAACTGAAAGATACACCCAGCCATTTTTTTCCCTGAGAGCCTGTGTTTGTTTTCCATGATGGGAAATTGGAATGGACAAGTTCACGCTGCTGCCAATATACCTAGTAGCTCCTTTAAACGACAATGATTTTATGTGTTTGTGCAAAGAAAAGTACGCCCAAAATCAGAGCTCGACCGGGGGTTCTTTTCCTTTTCGTTCGGTTACCTCTTTTTCGGAGCAAAATCTTCCTTTTACAGGATATTACGTAGAAAGTTGACACGTTTAGTTTCGCCTCAAGAACCCACCAACTCAACTGTTAGGGCTGTGGAATGCAGTACCAAAAGCTAGAAGAAAGATGGGAATGGGGCGAACGAAGGATGTACGGATACCTATATACAATTCATACTTACAACTTTTTTCTTCTTCTTCTTCTCCTCCTCCTCCTCCTCCTCTTGTGTGGAAAAGGTGGTGGTGTGGTTGGTGAGTATGACATTGGAAACTTTTCATCTAACTTCCTTTCTTCCTCTCTCCTCATCGTTCTCCGCCGCGTATATTTATTTCTCTTTCTTCCTCCACGATGAGAGAAGGTGATGAAATGTGAAAAAAGGCTGGGGAATGTGGCATAAAGAATTATATACGACGACGAGGTGGAATGTTTATATACAAACACGCCCATATACACAGCCAGCAGTCAGTGCCTTTTTTTGATAGAAGCAAGGCAAGGGAAACTGTAAGCAAGAAGGAACGTCGGACGTTGAAGCAGAAAGAAGCGAAAAAAGCAGGCAGGTTTGAGTGAATTCCCCCGAAAAGTTGAATGCTTTTGCTCCTGTGGGCCATGAACTAATAGACGAATGGTTGGATGCGAGAGATGAAACAAGGAGTACAGTAGCGTAATAATGACATATATGCGCTGGTCTCCAAAACATATTAAAAAATACGTGATCCTTATAGACAATACTTACGGGAAGAGGAGCACGCAGCTGTCCAATTATCTAAAAGTCAAGAGAGAGAGAGAAGGGAGGAAAGAGAGGAGAGAGAGCGTCGTCATGTATGTTTTTAGGGGTTTCGGTTTTCTTGTGTCCAAAATGCAATGATCCCTACAAGTATTAGCAAATGGCTGGGTGTCCCACTCTGACACGTAGTTGTTATTTATGACGTGTGTTTTCCCCGAAAAAAATAAGGTTATTATGAAAGTTATGTACACTACGGTAATGAGTCTACCCTTGATTTTCAAATTGGTCAGAGAGAAGATACAAAAAATGGCCAGACAGGGCTGCTGGTTTTTTGGGTCCACAAAAATAATTTTTTTTTCTTAGAAAACAGACAAGTCTACTCGTGTGTTAAATACGGGAAAACGGATTGTCTCCACGGAAACATATAGCACGTTGTTGTTGGGTGACATAATATCAGTATATATGATATATGTGTGCACTTGTGGATATATACATAAAGTATTCAAGTGAGCCGTCTTTTTCCCTTCCTCCTCTTGACCACAACCAACCACGCAAGGTATGGCGGACACTAAACCCCACGGAAATCGGAGAGGTGGAAGTGGAAGAAACAAAATGGAATGAGACAGGCCACCACCATACCACCACCAGCAAGGTAAACTGTGAGGAAAAAGAGTTGTCGATCTTGTTCTAGTCAAGTGCTACGTGGTGGTGAAGTGAACTACACATAGTATATTATTGTTATGACTATATGGGTGTACGTACGTACGACGAGGGAAAAAAACATGGATTTTTGGGAGGATTTTTTTTCTTCTTCCTCTTTCTCGTCTTCTTCCTGTTGCTTCTTCTCTATAAAAACGAAACGGTGCATTTTTTGTATGCATTTTCCTGTCCTGCTCGCGTTTGGAGATGGAGTGAACGAAAAAGTCACTCCTTTTCTCCTCTCTTCTCTCTTTTTTTACTCCCGTTCTGAATGGGTTGAGTGAAACCAAGGCAAAGTGAGATTGAGTGGTTCTTCTTTTCAGACGGGAGTAGTAGTTTGGAAGAAGAATATGAAAGGGTTGTCTGCTATGCTGCTACTACTGCTTTTTTTTACTTTCGAGCTAACTGACTCACAGATTCTTATAGTAAGTGGAAGTGGAGTAAAAAAAGAAGAGGCAAGAAAAACGTAGTAAAAAAGATGACGACGAGGCTTTCTTGACTCTATGGCCGTAGGAAGGAAAGGAAGTACTTGAGAAAAAAATATATATATAGGTAAAGATGAAATACGTGGATGGATGGATGGATGGGTTTATATTTCGTGGCACGAGGGCCGTTTTTTTAATAGTTTATCTCCTTGCTACATGGTATCCTCTCACTTGAGTTTTTTTATAACCAAGAGCAGCTCTCTTCTCATAAGCCAGCTAAGTGGAGGTGGAAGTGGAGGACGGTTGATATTAAGTGAAAATGAAGGGTATCCTAGGCACGAGCTAGCTAAATAAAAAAAAGCGACAAAAAATGCAAGAGAATTTTTACTTTTTTTTACCTTGAATATCCCCAACGATGTCGGAATGACTCTTTTCTTGGTGGCGGCCCCAAGATAGCTGCTTTCCTTTCCCTTGAAGATCTCCATGGACTGGGATGGGACTAGAAGTGGTTTGTGTGAGCTCCTGTGAGACGAAATATTTCTGTCTTCTCACCTGTCCCTCCTCCCTGCGAGAGTTGTTTTTTCCCCTGTTTTTGTGTCACAGGGAAAAATCTGCAGGGAAGAAAGAATCTCGTGTTGCCTCAAAACTCCTCTCTCCTCTACTGCTCTTTTCCTAGAACGTTTGGTGCTTGCTTCGCATTGAGGGAGATGAAGGAGCTTGCAGGGCTTCAGTGAGGATGCCTAAGCAACTCAAACTACTGAACACTGCTCTTCAACTTGATGCTTCTGCGCTTGAAATGGAACTGGAGTGATGGGAGCCACAGGGAGTGAAATATATATACAGTTTTTTTCCTCTGCCAAAGAGAAGACGAAGAAGAAAAAACTCGGAGGCACCAGGAGCAGATATGGTTTAATGAAGATGGTAGAGAGAGAGAGAGAGAGAGTGGAAGAGTTTTTTCTTCTTTTTGTTCCTGGTCCTGTTGCTTTCCTTCCTCGTCCCTGGTCCCCGGTCCTTCCTCTCGGGCTGGCTGTTGTGGTGTGTCATATTTTCTGGTGGTTCCTCTCGATTTATTCCACAACAGAGGAAGCTCTTCTTTTTCTCGTGTGGGGAGAGACCCACAAGTCGGGAATACAAACAGAAAGTGTAATGATGATCGCGTCATGTCCAACCACCAGGCAAACTTTTGCGTACTGCGTACAACCGTACTAGAGATATATACTCCTGGAGGCAGGAGGAGACTTTAACTTTGTGTGTGGGGATGTGGATTCCGTGTTTTTTCGGGTGAGGCTTTTTTCTCACTTTGTGCCTGTCTGGTCTCTCTCTCTCTCGTCCGTGGACTATAGGAGCATCATTTTCTAGCCAGACTTTCACAGTGGCGAGGAGGAGAAAAAAAATACATGAAGTCAATTTACGTCCCATTTACGTTTAGCTTGGGTGAACACCATTCAATCCAATCCGGTGATGTTACTTTTGCATATACAGGGAGGGAGAGTCCTTCTTGGCCCGACGACGACGAAGAGAGTCCTTAAAATGTACGAGATGAAGTGAAACTAATAGTACAACCATCTCATCATGAAAGACGCAATATTTGTAAAAGTCTCCGGGTCTCGATATATATTTTTTTCTTTTCGCCATAATAATACTTTTAGCGTCTTGGTGTGTAGAGAGCCCAGTCAGAAGAGGGATAAAAATTTGGAGAAGTGGATTGCAAACATGACATCCATCCGTGCAGTATGGACGAGGAGGAGAGGAGGTGACGCAAAGTGATGTATGACGGGGTGATGGAGAGTACAAGGCACCATGGACGTGCCTCATTTCACGGTCTAGTTTTTATCTCAACAAATTTCCCCGAGAATGAACTGTAAATATACAAATAAAGTCAGTCGTAGTGCAAGACAAAAACTAGAGAGTTTATTTTATAGTTTAGCTCACTTTGGCTTTCTTACTTTCACGCGACTGCCTGCATGCCGCATGGTTTTGTAATATACATGTTTTTCTTAGTTTTTTTAATGAAGTGTGTGTGGGTGCCCACACAGTTCTTGTGGGCAATCATGGATGCACTTGCAGCACACAATTGTCCTTATTGGTGTAGTAAATACGATTTGTGAACCGGGTCCGCCGGTCCTAGCTGAAGAGGAACAAGGAGAATCCCCAGATGTACGTAGCCAAGAACTCGTAAAAAATCAAAGCTTTTGGTAACACAAATGAGCACCAACCAGCCCTGTTGGTAGGAATTGAAGCAACAAAACTATTTTTACTTGGAGCACGCCACATGCACTCATGTTTTTCGTCTCTTTCCACACACGACAAAAATATAATGACCGAAACTTTGGAATGCTCTCGAAAATAAACCTTTTTTTGACCAGAGAACCCATAGTCTACACATAAGTTAGGATATACTTAAGTATTCGGCAAAAAAAACTACGTTGTTTTTTGCACAGACTAAATTCAATGTTTTTCATTTTCCAAAAAAGGGTTGAAAATGGGAGGGTAGTAGTCCCATGCTGACAATGATCACGCACGGGGATTCACTGCGAGAGAGAGCGGTGAACTTCTGTACACCCAAGTTTCACCCCTTTTTTATTTAACAAAAAAAATAAATACAATAGGATAGTTTACAATAATTAGGGTGGGGATCTCCCTGGCTCACGAGGTGCATAACCTCTTGTTGTAAATTGTGAATGAAATGTTGAATGTGAAAATTGTGAATGTGGAGCTGATTGCTGATCATGATCATCACATCACCATGATTCCCATTTTTACATCGCGGATGATGGAAGTGATCCATTACAATAGCCAGTGGCTGCTAGCTGAAGCGTTAGATAGAATTGAGAAAATTTAGCCAATTTTTGTGTCACGCTTGGCAAGTTTTGTCAATCGGCTTGCGGACATACTAACTCTCTCCTAGCTAACCAAGAGGAATTATTATTATGTCACCAAAACGATTTTCTACTTGAGTTTTGATGGATATTGTGCGAAGAGAAATTTGACACGGCTCGCTACAATTCGCAAACTAGCCTCATGCCATTCCAGTTGCGTGGGTTCCCTGTAGCAAAATAATAGTAAAATACCGTGAAGAGCTGCACGCAAATCTGCCTGGACACACCATCAGGATTGGGGATTTTGATGAAAAATTAATAAAACGGAGACTAGGATTTTTGTCGCCAGAACGAAAAACCTATCTAGATTGCCATAACTTCGTTTGAGGAAAAATTGCATTTACAGGTTGGAAATTTCCCATTGCGAAATTGCTTTTAATATCAATTTAGAATTGATCAAAGGCTGTTAGGATTACAAATCAATTTCAACTACGCAGAAATCTGGCAGAGGGGCACTTTAACAAAGCGTACAACCGAAAACATGAGCTCATGTCGAGTCAAGATTACGTTGGGGTGGTTTGGAGCATCTCTCTCTATCTCTCTCTATCTCTCGGCTGCTCGATTTACATGAAAATTCCCACTTTAAACCAAATACAAGTTGGTTTAGCCCTCCCCCTGCGTATTAGTCAACATATGAGCAAATTATGAAACGCAAAATCCAATTTTTCCTCGTCAATCTCTAAAAACTGGAAGGGAAATTGGAGTGAGACAAGAGGAAAATGGGAAAGCTCCCAGATTGTAATTAAATCAAGGAAACCCCTCATCCCTGAAATAATGGTTGTTATGACAATGTTACCTTCAGAATTAACATTGTCACTTTCAACAACTTCAAAACTTCAAGATGCTCCAAATGCTGTACGCCGCCGTACGACTCTTGTAGTCGCTGAAAAAAAAGTAATTTTCAAGTTTTCAGTTCAGCAGGTGTGATGTAATCAGGAGAATCCACCACCGCCGAGTAGAGCGAAATCAGTAAACAGGAAGAAACAATTTTTGTTGTCAATTACTTTTCCAAGTGGGAAGTGCCGAGAGGGGGAGGGCATGCATGCTCACAGGAGCATAACTAATAGCCGAAAGCTAAAAAGTCCAATTTTCCTCAAAGCCGAGTGGAATTTAACTGAATATTGAGTGAATCATGGGGATGGGGACAAGTGAGCAGCTTTTTGACACAAAATATATAAAAAAAACCAGTGCAAAATTGTCACTTAACATGGTAAAATACAATTTAGTCTCCTCTCGTTCCCCGTCTCCATTTACCTTTCTATAAACATCTATGTATCTACCTAAACAGAATAGGATGTGCGGAGGGAACATGAAGTGTAATCATGTTTGGCTGGTGGAAGTTGCTAGTGTGACGACGACAGTAATTTCCAGAGGATATGGACAGAGGAGAACTTCCTGGTTAAAGGTTAGAAATTCACTCATCATCATCAGATTGATATCCGGTTTAACGCGCCATGACGTGACTTGACTGACTCCCTATGAATGCGAAAGGAAGTTGAATTACTCTTGGTGATGGTAGTCGTCGTGGTATGACAAAAGAGAGAGAGAGAGAGAAAAAAAAAGTACCAAGCGAGGAGTGGATTCTTTGTTCATGTTTTAGTTTTGGGCATGTGAGTTTGGGAAATGTGTGTGGGGTGTCTGAAACCAATGCACGACACGGCTTACGTAAGCTTTCCCAGTCTGGGATACACCTGTGTCCCCCCTTTGGAAAGATCAGGACGACGAACGAGGACGACAATGATGGTAACTATGCAGATAAACTGGAGGTCTGGAGGCTTTTACCGAGAATTGCGAGGGAATGGAAAGTGGAATAAACTTCATTGTAAAAGTAGACGAAAAAATGACAAAAGCATAATGTGAGTGGGTAGAAGAAACCTACATGTTGAAAGTGAACAAATCTATGTATGTTTGCATTAATTCCGGTTACCTTGGAGTAGTTTAGTAGTGGGAATGGGAAAAAGGTATTTCGTGTTGGATGGAGAGTAACTCGGATGACATGGAGCAAAACCAAAAGCAGCCCCACCAAAAGGAAACGTAGTAATCTCGAAAATAATAATGTTATTTTCTCGTAGTTTGAGGCGGTGTGTGCAGATATTCCAATCAGGATGTCAGGAAAGTTTAAGTCTGGAAAAAAGCGACATTCAATTTTTTTCCTGAAAAAAAATGAATGTATATATGCTCGTGCTTCTCTTCATCATCCATACGAAACAATGATGAACAGACAACATAACTATAGATAGAGTGCTGAATGTTCATACTGCATGTAAGGGATGCTGACGACAGACTGGATGACTCACAAGAAAAAGATGAAATTTCGAAAAAGATGAACATCTGCAGGAAAATCTAAAACTGGAACTTTGGAATACCTCCGTTCCGTTTCTATATTGGCGTACCAAAAATTACAATATTCTCAGGCGAGACAACGCAACGGAAACAAAGGGAATAAAAGGGGAAATGGGTCGGGATTTTTCATTTCATTCTGAGACAAAAATAGAAACGACGACTAACGTACGAAAAGCTATAAACCTGAATACTTACCATGCATGCATATAGGTACGTACATATGTGTGCCCTCAGATTACTCAACTTTTTTTTCACCGACTCTGGCTAAAGATACGTTTTTCAAAGGAAACTTTCGGGAGAAAAGGGAAAACTGGGGGGAACGGAACTGGCGGCGGAGCTCCGGATAGGAATTGGAGAAATGAAATCACGGTAAAATAATTTAGCGGGTAATGAACAGAAAATAAGCAAAAGTTGGGAAATTTGGATGCTCTCCCCTCCAAACCCCTTCCTCTCGCGAAATGTTGTGTCGGCGGAGTAAGTAAAATGGGAATTTGTGAGAGCCAGCAACAATACACAAAGTCATCTCTGATGTGAAATGAAGTTACTTAGCCGTCGTAGTCATAAGCTCGCTTTAAAAAAAACTAATGTTTGTGTGACTTCCATCATGATAGACAGAGACGGAGGTATTGCGACATTAAATTCACAAGGAAAAAGTTGTTTTCTTTGAGTGGAAAGAAACGAATTTCGTAATAAAGTCATTTTCAAAAAAAAAACTTTTGGTGTCTTACTAGAGGCGTTTTGGGGGTTGCTTTCTTAATAAGATTTGAAATTAACTTGATCATCACTGAGTTGGATATAATAATGTTAGGGAAATTTTACTTCAAAGTGATTATATTTCATTTAAAATACATATTATCTTAATTAGGATTATTAAATGGAAAATTGAAAAAGGGTTCTGGTGATGGGGCTGTATAGTGAGAGCCCGGTATTTCGTTTCAGGAAAAGAAATTTTTTTTTCTTGGATGCAACTTATCTCCTGCGACATTTGAGAATCATATAAATTGAGAGGTGGTTTGACAGTGACCCAGGTGGAATACGTGGGTAAACACGGAAAAAAAAGATCTCCGGATATGGATGTGACAGTTAAAGATGTTACAAGTTTTCCCAGACGTCCACAAAAGAGTGGATGAGGACGAACAAGCGAACCTTGTTTTTTATCAGGGAGGGGGTTCGTGTGCGGCTCGCGAAAGGAGTGATGCTTGTACAGGAAAATGTAATCTAGAAATGATACCTGATTTCAAGTGGCTGAATAGCTGAAATGTTGTAATATTTGTTCAATTCTCTGATGATACTTTACTGTTAGACTATATATATGTATATATCAATGAGTAACCTATTGGCCAAATTATAAAGTTGCCAATTAATAAATAATCAGAAATTATATCTTGCCCAAAAAGACGACCTGTAGGGCTCAAAACATTCAATTTGTGACCACCTGCAACACTCACTGTCTAGAACTGGAATTTGTACAGGTGTGCGCGCTAGCTGGGGTCAGTTCCCAAGTGGAAACAAGCAAGTGGCATAATATATGCCCTACACTTATATGGAAACACAATGACTCAAGTACGAGGTGGGTCTATACAAGAAAAAAAAAGTAAATTTCTTGTATATATTTACATACACGTATACTTTCCCCTCGATCGATCCTTTTTTTCCTTTTCGTTTGCCCGGTCTGGAAGGGATATTTAGATGTCTGTATCGTGAATAAGAGACACAAGTGTACCCCGACGCTTCTTGAAGGTTATATTATGCTACATAAAAACAGTCCATGTCTTAAAGTGTGTAAGGATAGTTGATTGTGAGCTAATTCATTTGTAAAAAAGGAAAGAAAAAACTATCCATGAGAGCACGTAAAGTTGTAAGTTTTTTTGTAAATGGGCATGCATTTTTGTTCATGCATGATAATCAGTCAGTTCGGTTTTGGATGACCAAATTGTCAAAGAAAAAAGTGGAGAGTTGGGATGGAATAATAATACACGCATCTTATACATGCGGTATGGGTTTTCTCTTGCATTGCCTCCATTTGATTAAAAGTGTGAGGCTCGAGAATTTCTAAGTGAATTTTAAATGATGAAAATGAGGCTGGCGGTAATGTAGATGGAAACGGTGGTGGCCAGAGAGAGAGAGAGAGAGAGAGAGAGAGAGAGAGAGAGAGAGAGAGAGAGAGAGAG
>JAANSN010001924.1:0-28234 GCA_036850665.1 Dicranocentrus wangi | reverse complement strand
AAGACCATTTTCATCAGTTACAGTTAATACGTCGTGACTGTCCCTGGCATACAGGGACAACAGGGATGTGCAAATTAATAATTCAAAAATGAAATACCATAATTGAGCCCATGGCTATATGGAATGGCTGGTGGAATGGATGTGATGGGCAATAGCGATTTATATTTATAAGTCGTGTTGTATGTATAAATAAAGTAGTGCATAAATATAAACTCACGGCACTCATCATCAGACTATGCAGTTCGCCGTTCCGTTCTTCTTTCGTTTCTTGTCCGGTCAGGTTTGATGGTTTGAAAAACATGTTGTGACAGTTGAAAAAGTTATATATTCCGCTTTATTGAAGGTACTGTAGGTGGTTTTGAAAACAAAAAATGTTTGCTTACTCTACTTTTCCGTTTTATTACTTGAAGTATGCAAATAACGTAGGAATATAATAGTTAATTTCATCAGTTTGAATTTTTCAGTTTCTTTCTATTGAAAGAATAAGTATTACACCAGAACGGAAGGATAGAAATCTATTTTCTTAGCGATCTGGTCGGCGCCCCTATTCCGGTATTTTTTCTGTCTACATTCTTCATTTTATATTTTCTACTTATAGGTTAACTCCACTTCTCCCAAAATCCATAAACTTCCTTGGAATTATCGTCACTCGTAAAGTTTCAAAAACTGGTAAATATAATATATTTTCATGTTATTTTGTCAACAGTCAATCCACAATTGCATAAAACTGTCAGAAATTTCGTCACTCGTAAAGTTTCAAAAACTGGTAAATATAATATATTTTCATGTTATGTTGTCAACAGTCAATCCACAATTGCATAAAACTGTCAGAAATCAGAAATTGCTTTGTTTTCATCCACCTACATAGTCAGTCGGAGGAATGATCATAAAGAGCAGTTCCGTTTCTAGCTATATCCATTTGCTTGCACAATGTCGAGCAGGCTCGTTAGATGATCGCAATTTGCACTTTGACTAACACGGCATAATAATTTTACAAAGGTTCGTCGATTTATCCTTTTAAACAAAAGTGCTTAAGTGCTTCTTTATAATTGCTTTGTCGTCAGTTTCCTANAATTTTACAAAGGTTCGTCGATTTATCCTTTTAAACAAAAGTGCTTAAGTGCTTCTTTATAATTGCTTTGTCGTCAGTTTCCTAACATTCCATCTCTTCATGCGATCCACTATTCGAGCAATCCCGTGGTTTTTAGAGTGATAATTTTGGTGGAATTCGTTCGGGAAGCTTCATTATCCAATTTGCACATACACAATCTGCTTTTTAAATGAACGTTGTCGCCCTATGAAATCATTTACATGGTTTACATACAGATACAGCTAATAAAGGCAAGTAGGCAAGGCAGTTTTTAAGTGGATGAAGTACTCCAACGAGTACAGCTTCAAAGCAAGCAGAGTGTATATAAGTTAAACTAGTAGGCCAATTAATCTTGACTCCTTGCGACTTGTTCTGATGGTTTTTAACTTTACGCATTACGAGTCAAGACGAATTCAAGTATAGTTTTTAAGTGGATGAAGTACTCCAACGAGTACAGCTTCAAAGCAAGCAGAGTGTATATAAGTTAAACTAGTAGGCCAATTAATCTTGACTCCTTGCGAGTTGTTCTGATGGTTTTTAACTTTACGCATTACGAGTCAAGACGAATTCAAGTATTTCACGAAATTGAATCCGATTTTTTTCTCGCTCAAAATGCATTGCTCAGAGTATTCCCATATTTCAGTCAACCTTTAAGAAGAATTGCTTTGCTACGTAAACCTATACTATAGTGTAAGATTTGCAACTGAATATTATAGGAGTTGTCGGAATTGTAAGTTGGACTGGGTAGATATCTATCCTTGATTGTTTATTTCCCAAAGTTGTCAATGTTTAGCTTTCCATTCAATTGCAACATCTATTCCAAGTCAACTCTGAATGTTTCCCAGAACTTTATGCTCTTCCAAGTACACCACGTTGGTGGAGACAAAATGAATGAATGTTAATTGTAAAGAATTGTTTTGCTGAAAGATAAAAGAAGAATTTAATGGTATGTATATGGCTTTCTAGGATGCAATCCGACATTTGACAATAAGATCGAGGACAGTTTCCTGTTCAATCAGGGATTTCCTACTCCGGAAAGCAGTTTTACTCCGAATTCTCAGATAATAACTGAGCTCTTTTTCTTTCAAAAGGGGTGTATCGTGGTGCTAAATGCATAGTGAGTCCTGTAAAGCAAGCGTATTCCTATACTTTCCTAGTTTTGACCCTTTTTCACTTTTCTTACCACAGCAAAAGCCTGAAAATCGAAGTTGACTTTAGTTGTCAACCTGACATGTTTATATACACACCGAGAAAAACATTATTTTCTCTGCGTCATTGTATTTACGTTAACCCCTAAGCTATCTTTTGTCGAATAAATATTCAATTTTTGGAGGACTTGTGAAGTCGTCATGATCCAAACCCCAATGGATGACTGTGTGAAATGCACACACATACGCTGTCAATGAGTTATCCACTATACGACATCCTTTCATGCAAAAACTAATGAAAGATAATATGCATAAGTACATGTATAAAACATGAACGGAGGAATATAAAATCCTATTCAAAACCCTGAAGACAAGAAGCCGACGAAAATAACATCTGTTAGTGGATCTCGTTTGTCTATGAAATGGAAACGTGAAACTCAATAGCCCATGAGAGAGCTGAAGAAAGAGAAATGGATATGGGGATAAGGGAATGGGACAAGAAACCGAAAATTATGTACAGTAATGCCACATCCCAAAACCAGGATAGTACAAGGCATTCAAGAAATGTCAAGAGGTTCATGTCATGTAAATATTCGATATAAGTAAACTATGTTCTCTTGGAAGTGATCGTCTTGTCGTATACACACTTTTTATAACCAGTAAACATTTTCACACTTGCACAACTATCCCGAGCAAATCACTGGGAAATCTCTTTTTTGCACTAGTCACGACACAAGATTTAAAACTTGGTTGGAAGAAGAATTATAAAAAAAATCCAAAGTCGTTCCCATGATCTGTTTCACAGTAAAAATGGTAAAGTCCTAAATGGATATTCCATGTAAAATAAAAACCCATAGAAAATTAGCACGCTATCCACGAACTCGATCATGAATGAACGTTGGTAGTTTCCAAAAATATCGTGTTGTTTATGACATACAATCCTATCTGGAGGAGGATGAGTTGCAACCAGTATAAAGCGGCTTTAATGTGACAGTGATGACCAAAATGCAATGGTTTTGGTTGGAGTCGGCATGTTTTCCGGGTGAAACATGAATGCGTTGCCGAATGTCTATATGAGAATTACTGTTGGATTTTCAATTTCAAGCACATGAGCAACGAGCAGTCGAAATAGGATTGTGTAAAGTCAATGAAACTTTGAGCCATAATTTTTTTGCTTGCTATGCATGAGTTTGCTATACATACGACGTGTGGAAGGTATACTTTTATGAAGACGGGGCCATGATGGTGATACTAGTCGATAGTCGGTACTTTTGTGCCAGGTCCACCTCACCCCAATAATCCAATCAAAACGTAGGAAGGAAGGTAGTCGTAGTCGTAACGTAATACACTTTTGCCACAGAAGGATACCCCATCGCATATCTTTCCACAGGTGAACAGAGTGAAGGGCTTCAAATATGGCACACGAATTCTCTCCTCCCTCAATTGTGGCGTATTCGATAGATTCATTCAATGATAGCTAATTACGTTTGGATAGAAGACCGTGGAATAATTCATGACATCTTTTAATATCTTGAAGGAACAGCCAAAATGTACTAGCCTTATTATAAATGTTCCTCCTCCTTCGCAATCGCAATACACTTCATACTGTGTACACAAACTATGTAGGTACTTCAAGAACAATTTAAGAATAAGCATCTCATCCTCATCACACCAGTAAGTCGAGTAAAACAGAACAGAGCGGAGGAGATGTTATAGAACAAAGACCAACCCTTCCACTTTCGTGTTTATCGTTTACCGAGAAAAAGAATGGGGTGAGATATATTCTTTTTTGATATAACTACCGGAAAACCCAATGTGTAGGCTGGAACATTTTTTCGGAGTGACAAGACAATCTCTCTTTTTAGCTGTTGTACAATTTTAATGCTTCTCCCTTCCTATTTGTGTCCCTCAACTCAATATAAAATAGCGATTTCTGTTTTCCTTCAGCTCACTTCCTATTGTATTCATTAATAAAGCATAATGAACCTAAAACCGAATCATAATCGTATTGTACTTTTGCTTAAATATTTTTCAACTAAACGGGAACGGGAAGTGTCAATCAGAATCAGGTTAAAAAATTTGACAACGTGACATTTCTGCCATGAAAGCTATTAGTCAGCGTTTATTTGCTGCTTCCCTTTTGAAATATCAAAATTTCTATGTCGGCTGCTAGCACTCTGGCGCAACTCGACTATTTCGTCATAGGCTATCTTCGAGAATTCACTTTGTTGGTTCAGACATAGGTTTTTTTTTTCTTTTACAGGAAGCCACCTCAAAAGTTCTCATTTTCTCTTGCAGTGTTCCATAACCTCTATTATCTCTGTCGTCTCCTTCGCCGTGCAGCATCTTCAAGGCAATAATTGACATTTGACTGCTTACTTGACAAGCAAATGAAAATAGACAATCATTTCGGAAAATCAGCAAAGGATTTTTTTTTGTATTTCACGCTGCTTTTATACTTAACAAGCATTTCGATTTTCCATCTCCAATGACATATTTGCTGATCATAACATCACCTCATGTCATCGTTATGCTATTTCGGAGGTTTCCCGAGTGTTTGTTATTCCTATTCCGGCCCAGCAGCCCTAATTTTTGAGTGCATGTGGTATATCCCCGCAAAACTCATAACACACGAATATTATTCCTTCCTTGTTGTGTCACGGTTTCGGGCTTTCTTTTCGGTGGTTATATTTATGTCTTCGAGTTGGTTTTATTTGCTTGCTTTATGAACCCTTGCTGTCTCCTGCAATTTCCCGATTTTCATACTCCAAGCTGGCGTAAAATATATCCTCGTAGATATTATTTGTTTGTTTGTGGTATCGGGATGATGAGATGATAGGAGCGGGGATCAGTATGACGAGACGAATGAAACTTACACGTCTCTCACTCATCTCATGCCTAAATATTCGAAATATTCATTTTATTTATTTTTATTCTCCTCGTCTAGATTGTCGGTTTGAAAGTTTTACTTCATCTTTCGGTCCTTTTCTCTCTTTGTGCCATGCCGCACGTTAGGGAAATGAGATACCTTGACACGGGGGAAGAAGATCCATATACATTAGTTCCGTGGTTTGTGGTTTTGTATTATTTATGTGTAAATAAATGTCCATAAACTCCACAAGTATACGCTTCCCTTCGTATTTACATATTATATGTACAAAACGATATGCACAAATGTTTTGAGTGAGTATTTTATAAGGGGGTTGCTTTTTGTGAAGAATGTCTTGTTGGGTTAGAAAAATTGGTTGTATAATAAGGAACTGGAGTACACTTGAATGGCTCTGCTTCGGTACTTCCAACAAGGAAAGTAGACGCATGGTGAAATATGACACTTGGTTCCGCTCCACAGAAGAAAATTTAATGAGCTCTTTCGTTGTCCTAATGAGGTCAAGAGTCAAGCCAGTCAAAACTTTATGTTTGGCTGATAAATAAATGCACATTAAGATTTTAGTGCGCGCTATCACACAAGTGAGAAGCATATACCTAAGCAGACTTGTTTATTTCGAATTACTGAAACCTCGAAGTTACTTACTTCTCCCTGGATTCTTCATTGAAGACAATTGATGCAAAAAAGATATAATCTAGTAAATCTAAATACTATTGCTGTTGCGATTGCAAAAATCAAAGAGAGAAAATTAGTAGCAGGAAGGGGACAACACAAATGTAAAATAGTCGATCCTAGAATCTGTTATTTATTATCGAAGTTTAGCATTGCATTTCTGATTTATGTCTTTGTGTACAAGGCTTAATCATAATTGGGGGAAATCGGGCAGGGCAGGGTAAAATCCTTCCTTAATTATGATTTTGAGTACGATACGGGGAGGATTTGGTTATGTTTTAATGTCTTGAGTTCAGGGTAGTAGTAGTAGACCTAATTCCGTTTTTTCTCGAAGTATCTCATTAGCCTTAATGTGCGTTGAGTTGAGCATGGTCTTGGTTTTCGTGTCTAGTCTTCTCTAATTTTGGTAATAAGTAGTGTCTGCTATGTTACATGCCATGTATCCTTTTCCTCCGTATGAGGAGTTGAGAAGTATCATGATCATGATCGTAATTTCTGGACGACCTGCAAAGATCAGGCATGTTTCCTTTCAGCTGCTCACTCCGGGAAGCACCTTTTCCATGTTCTCACTCAACTTTAGGAGGATTTCTTGAGGGAAACAAGGGGATAAGTTTAGTTTTTGGGTAACAAAGTGGAAACTTTTCATATGAACTTCCCTTTTGGAATAAGGTTCATTTACAAAAAAAAGTATTCATAAGTTTGGAGAACGAGTGACATTAGAGAAAAGGTTGCGCGTCTGCTCTTTAAAAATGGTATGCTTGCATTCGTACTTTTTACGAAACCCTATCCTTCCTCAAGCAATCCGCTGTTAAGAAATGTTGGTGCAATGGTGCTCAACTAGCAAAGTAAGAATTATGCTTTATTCGGATGAAAAGCGACAAAGATTGATTGCACTGACGGTGCAACTGACACAGGATTCTCCCCAGTTTGGTATTCATGTTGTTACTCTATATTTGATATTTATTCATGTAGTTTTTAATAAGACGTTGGACGTTGTTGCATCTTTTTTATGCAATTTTAATATGTATTTAGGTTGATGTACGAAATATAATAATGTCATATGTGTTTTTATTACATACATTCTCCGTCGAAATCGAAATTATACATATTACAGTAGTTCACAAGTGCGTCATATGTATTACTAAAGGTGTTATTAGAGTTTAATATGCACATTTATATGTACTTAGTTCATTTGAATTACTTAAAACTTATTGTCTTATTAGTTAAAATGGCATTTTTGGTATTTAAAACGTGGATTCAAATTGTGCATTAAGTGAACAATGCACAACTTGTGCAATTCTTTTATTTCCTTCCCATCCCTAAGATTAAAGTTGTACTATCAAGAAATTTTTGACACCACCCTCAACCCTCACCCAGCCATGACGGTAATAAGAAGTGAAGGTGCTGTTGAAAAGTCTTGCGTACTTATGCACTATATTTATCATGTATTTAGTATGTATTTAAATGTTACTGTATTCACGTAGGTAAGTCATTTTCGTGAAATTACATCGTGTAATATAGGTATGTATATGAAACTTAGGCATATTATGTATTAAAATAAAAGTATCGCTTACTACTTCTTATATATAACAACGATGAATTCTTGTCGCAATTCCATTTTTCTAAGCATACAGGAAAGCTCTTTGTATTCAGTGTTTCAATTTCAGTTGCCGGAAATTGATTTTACCGAGTGAAGGCACTTTTGTGCACGGTCCTATGCCTTAAAATATTGAGTGTTATAATTTTTATAGAGAATAGTAATTTTCCTACTACATGTTTATACAAATTTAATATTTTTGAGATATGCGTAGAGTCAACTTCAAACGGCGAAACATGTTCTATGTTATAAACTCACGATCAGTTGGGGTTTGGTTTGCACATTGGTTCTTCTCCTTGTGGTATCTGCATTTAGTTTTACATACCGTTGATAAAATGTTGTAGATGTTAAATTATCAGCCATCCACCTCAAATCTTCCAAGCGCCTTCCATTCGCCAAACGCTGAAGGCATAACTGAACCTCTCATGGGCCATGTACGACGAGTTATTCAGTTTGCTTTCTGGTGCCTGTTCGTCACATTGTAGGACCTAAGGAAAACAATGAAAACGTAACAAATGTAATCGAAAACAAAGTAAACACTCGAACAAAACCAGAGTAAAGAACAAAAATCACTGCAAAAAGTAATTAAAAACAGATTATGCAAACAAATTCCCCCAGTTCCGGACACCAATTTATGCAGAGAGACACATATCCACATATATATCAACACATACATGCACATATCCACCAGACAATAGAGCAGCACAAGTAATTTACATTAGTGTAATATGCTTTTATGACGAGATGAAATCTCCACATTCCTTTGCGAACGAACAAATATGCACAATGAGACAAATAGAATGGAGTGAAAAAGTTGGTTCGAGATCAAGAAATTTATCTGATAAAATAAAATATTTAGATATGTTTCTCTCTCTCTCTCTCCCTTGTTAATATTACGCGTATAATTCTTGGCATCTCGCTGGAATGGCAGATTTAAATGATTTTTAATCGATACACAAGTAATGTCTTTGTGAAAGTCATACATCTGTGCAGTTCCAATCCAGCTCATGTATATATACTACACCCTGCCGTTCCATATACACATCCAATTTTAAAACGGGAGAAGGAGTGAGTTATGAGACTTGAATTCCAACAGATGCAGCTGCTGAATTGCCATAAATACTGGGAGTCTCAGAAGGAAATTAAAACAAGATTCATTTTAGATTAGAATTTTAATTAGTCCATAAATTTTCCCGGGGTAAACTTTCGTGTCCTTTTCTTTTTACCTCCCCACAGTCTCCCAGAAATATATCACGGGTACATAATAATATTGATAGATGATGGGAAAAGGAAACCCACAAAAGTAATCACTACCGCAAGCAATGGTACTTATTATGACACGCTCATTTTCAAAAAGAGAAAGGTGACGACGACGCAAGATGCCAAGTTGAAACATTGAGAAGTGCAATTGCTCAACTATAGCGAATCCTAAAAAGCCATTTCTAATTCCAGGCCGGGAGTTAAAACTAGTGGAAAAACTTGAGTGGAAAAAGTTATGAGAGCAATTTCAGCGAAAAAATGCCATTAACATTAACAAGTCCACTTTTGCCTTTTTCCTCATCTACCTACATACAACATGGGAGCCCATTGCTTTGACATGGTATATAAGCTATAATATACATGATAGTAAAGTGTACTGAATAGAAATAGAGTGGGGAAACAGCTCAAAAGTGATTTCCTGGTATGCACTCTCAACCCGCCCAGAAACTGTTTATCCTGTCACGGAACATGAATCTTTGCAGATTTATAGGATTTACTTACTTCCAATTCGAAACCAAGCAGCACCGCAGTTGTGTGCTATGGGTCTGCGTACTTTTTACTACTTACTTAACTGGTAGAATGTAAGTGGGGAGAGTGGATTAAATGAAGAAATGAAGAAGAAAGTAGAAAATGACATTGGGCCTTGCTATTCCCGAGCTTTTACAAGGGGTTAAAGTTAAAGGGATGTTAGTGGATCGCTCCGTATGTATGTGATGGGATTTTTCATAATGCCAGTGGTGGTCAGATTAGACTTTAAAAGCAGACATTGTGGAAAGATGAGGAAGGTGAATGTACCTTTGCTTACCTGGTACAAAAAGTCAATATAGCGGCTGGCCAGTTTGAGCGTTTGAATTTTTGATAATTTGTCGGATGGGAGGGTAGGGATGATTTTTCTCAACGAGGAGAACGCCTCATTCAGCGACTGTGTCCTTTGCCTTTCCCGTACATTCGCCATGACCCTCTGTCCCACCAACAGTGTTTTAGAAAGACAGAAACGTTATTGTTTTTAATAAATAGAACCACAATATCCCTATGCGAATTACCAACCAATTAATATTCAATTAAGAAAGCTACCTGATGTTGCAGGTCTTCAAAACTTTGAGCATGCTTCCTCCTCATTTTACCCACTCGTCCTCGTTTCTCTCCAACTTGAGAAGGTCCGTTATTGTTCTCCTGGTTTTTTCGTTTTCGTCCCTTTTTACTAGTACCCGAAGCAGATTGACCTGCTTTGCTCTTTTTACTACTTCCGGTCACATTGTCACTCCGTACGTTTTCCAGATTTGTGGATAATACCTCATCCAACAATTCATCGCCAGTGTCCATTTCCTCCTTGGATCCACACTCCAGCAAAACGCCCATATTAGAAGAGGACACTGTATTTGTTGTCGTGACCGAATTGGTCGACGATACTCCAGACTGCTGTGAAGCGTCGTCTTGAGGTACCACATTCGTCGTCCCACATCCACTCCCAATTTCCGCCGGATTATGATGATTCTCATGGAAATGGTGGTAGCCCACGGTACTACTGCCCCCATGGATTATATGTGGCTGGTGGGGTGGCATGGGATGAAGGTGGTGGTGTGGTGCTGAATAACAGTCATAATATTGAGAGGATGACCCAGGGGATGGTGTTGACACCGGACTTCTCAGCATGATCTCTGATTTGATGTATGTTATCCCTCCACCTCGCCCATTTGAAATTAAATTTTGGTGGTGAGGATAAACTCCGTTGGTGCTGGTGCTACTCACATTATTACTTCCTGTGCTATTCATTGTCGTGCTAATTGCAACATTTTGGGGATACCCATTTGACGAAGATTGTTTTAAAAGGTGGGTTTCCGTACTGGAATTCTCAGGAGAGTAATGCATTCCCATCGTCGTCGGCATCGGGTTGTACTGCTGAGCGATACTCATTTTCAGTCAATTAAATCACTTCACCAAAAACACACTTTGTCAGCCTACCAGCTGTATCCGGTCAGTAATGGGAATAAAAGGTTTGTTTCTAAAAACTGAACCAAGAGTGTTTCAATGGTCAATCAATCTGTCGGCAGAATAAGTCACAAAATATGTTTTTCTGAGATTTGGGGCATTGTCAGACTCTTCACATTTTTGGTCAGTCAGTATAAGTACGCAAGTCTTCTCATGTTTTGATTTTGTTCGTGAAAGTGTTGACAAGAACAAGGATCCTCTGTTTTCAAAACAATATCCACTTTTGTCCCTTATCCCCTGCCGAGTCGTGTGTGTATACTGTGGATCCCTTACGTAAAAACGTGATTTTTTTTTTACAGAAAAAGGGTATATACCTAAATTTCAGTTGATGTGATTTTGCTTCTTCTTCTCACAGTTTGAAAAATCCATGGAGCATGTTCTGATACTTCATATATGATGCATGTTAACAAGAGGCAAGAAAGAGGCAGCTGCATAAAATAATATTTTCAACTGTCTAATTTTTTCTGTCTCTCGATGTTAATACAACCAATAAGCAAAAAATACGTCACTTTTCACTACTTGTAAATGATGAAGATGTGATACGGAGAGAGTAAGCAATGTTTTTAGTGGTGCAGAGCTTGTTTTCTTCTCTGATTTATGATCTAAGGCTGGTCAAGCTTGTTTAGAGAAGTGAGTGAAAGAAAGGAGCAGATGACAAGTTGAGACAAGAAGACAAGATGGGTCTAGTCGAGCATGGCTTGTCTCTTCTTTCACGAGTTTTGAATGATTATTTGCTCCTAAATGAGACTGGGACTCTTTTCACAGGGAATTTTGTTTGCAGGGATGATGACGAAAAAAACGGTAGTACCGAAAGACGGGTATCGCTTACGCTCATGTGTACATTTACATCAGTTTAAGCACACACATTTTATATCTCCCATCTCATCAAGACACTTCTTCAGCCAGTTAGCAGCCAACTTGAGGATTTTTGTGCTTCAAGTCTGAAGTTATTCTCCGAAATGGTAGGAGCACAAGGAGGCGAACGATGCAGCGGATGATACACAACAAAAACAGTTTACATTTCACACGTTTCCCCTGCCTTCACATTTTTTCTGTGATGACTCTGCCTTTCACATATATTTTGTATGTATCATCAGATCAGATTTCTTCATTAGAAAAAATTGCACTTGATTTTTTATTTATTTTCGTTGAGTTTGACTTCTGAGAAATGTAATGACGGCCACCTCACATTAAACTAGTCGCACAATTACTTACGATGAGGGGAAGAACAAGATGACATAATATTGAGTTGAAGAGCCAGTATTATGAATACAAGCGACGCATGCATTTCACCGGATACGTACGTAGTCTAATGGACCGAAGGAAGAAAAGAAGACTTCTTCTAAGGCCACCTGCCACTGCCACTCTTGCCTATTCCAAAATTTTTCTTGGCGGTGTGTGTGATTCGGGACGACTTGCCGTGTATGAACGCTTTAGTCACACTCGTTCAACTAATTGACACAAATTTATTAGATTTACACGAGGTGGATTTCAAAACTGGGGAAACTTCTCACAGTTTATAAGTATACTTTCTGGGAGAGGAGGCACGTTTCAGAACAAGCTTTTTCGGGAATTTGTCACTGTCTTTTTTGGATTTCTAGAAACTAGAAAAATCCCCGAGTATTGGGTTCGGTCGGAGACTGTATTAATACGGATTGTCGTAATGGTGCGACACGATAAGATGATTACCGGCGGGGAAGGGTCTTAAGTGTACGCATTAAACAAAACGCATGGAGAGGAGAATCCAGTCTAGGGATTTTTGGTGTTGGTTTAGCTTGGTAATTAAAATTTCAAAGGCGACAAAATAATCAACACTTTCCGCGCTTCCAATTATTGCAATGACAATTAAGAGGAGAGAAACTTTTAAAAAGAGATGTCACACGAACATGTTCACAATTTCTTTAGACGCGAAAAGATTTATTCATTTGAATTCTTACGAAAAGTGCTGATGACAGGTTGAAAAGCTGACGGGGATAAAGCACACGGCAAAGAATGCATGGCAAGAAATACGGGTATATTGCAGAGGTAATTCGTGCTATTCAAGACTCTGCGTTGTTGATGCGTACTGTAAGAGCTGGATTTGAACATTTGAAAATAACGGATAGCTTATGACTTTAGACCGAAGATCCGATTTCCGAGAAGTCTCAGAAGGAACTGAAAGGATGATTAAGACGAGCCAAGAAAGACATGAAATAGGTATGTGTACACAACTACACGCGGTGAATGGGGAAGGGAACTTTTTTTCAGTTTTCAGTATTTGGGTATGTTTATGCATGTATGTAGAATAGAGTGTCACATAAAGTAGAGGACATGCAAGTAAATGTTCACGTATGAATATGCATTCATCCACAAGGAAGGAAGAAGGGATGGAAAATGAATGAAGAAAACGAAGATTTGCTTTATTACTTATCCCAAATTTTCTACTTTGATGAATGAACCAAATGTACAGACTTTTAGGGAAATTCAGTGCGTCACCGTCACCCTTTTGCCTTTTGCTTAGCATATGCTGGATTGTTTTCTTGGGTATGCGTTAAACATTTTGTAAAAACTGTATATTAAGAGTGCTAAGACACAGGCACAGGTTTTGATTTGCTTTTTAGTCGTAAAGGAACCCAGGAAAGAGCCCTTCAAAAACAAAACCCTCAGTTTGAAACAATAAAAATGAGGATTCCCTGAGGATGAGGAAGTGTACAAGTTGTAGTGCCGGCCGGGTTTCTGTTTCTTTAAAAATCCTTACCTTTCTCTGTTTTATAAATTGTCTCGCATGGGCTGGGACTGGGTTCAGTTTTAATGTGAATTACATGCTCGCGACTGGAATCATGAGTCATCATAACATAGCACAACTTATATGCTCGAGAAATTAGGCACTTGGATTTTCTGGGCCGGCAATATGTGATAAATGAATACTTTGAAAATTAACAAAACCAAGTCGAATACCCCTTGAACAAAACTATTCGGACGAAACATTTAATGTTAATTTGTGTAGCATATTATGCATTTAGCAACACCACCCAAAAACTGATTTCAAAATATTCGACGACATATATGCGTCTTGGCCCATATCAAGCAACCCCCCCCCTGTAAGTCCAACTACAAATATAAAAATGTATGCATAAATTGATGACAATGTAAATGACTAGGATGTCCATATGATATTCTCGTTACTTGTCTACTTTATAATAATAATTGGTTTACAGGAATAGCATTTCATTTAACAATAGCGGCAGCGAATCTTTATCTTGAACGTTCGTTAAGATTTATACAATGGCAGTAGTTCCTGTTGTATCCAGGATTTGGTTATACTAAATTACATATATGATTGTAAGTTGGGAATAAGCTATTTGTTTAGTGTGATTCGTAGTATTCAATAGCGGCCCATTTCAGCTTGGATAATCATGGGTACAAAATCTCCGCTCTCCGACTTCTACTTATTTTCTTACATCACGACGACTCTCCTCAGCATTCCTGGATGATCGAGGTGTTCCAGAGGTGACGGACTTGGGACTTTTCTTCTTTGGTGGAGCGCTCCTTCCTACATCTACCGCCTCCAATCCGCATGGCGTAAGCACTTGGATGGTAATTTCCAATTTAACTTTAGTATTTTTTTAATTCAGGGAAACAGACTGTGTAATAGCTTGTTTACGTGTTACTTACTGTCCTTCTCGGCTTTTGTCATCTCGGGATAGAAAATATGTGCTTTCCCAATAAACTTCTCATCGGGTAAAACTCCATAATTTGTTAAACTGTGAGAATCCCTGTGTAGATTTCGAATTACTCCAAACTCATCGTCATAATATAACGTTTCTCCTGTCGTATCCACACCCGCCTTCCTCTTCTGCTTTTGATCGAGAATATACTTCTTCAATTCAGGTTCCACGTAAGATCCGCTGCTGGAGCATGAATCGACGTCGGATTCTGAATCATCCGAAGTTGTAATATTTCCAAAGTTGCTGCTAACTCCAGGTAAGTAGAAGTCAGTGGTGTCCTCCCCCTTGTTAATTTCAGCTTCCTTGAAATCCCAATTGTAATGCTGGCATTTCCAAATAAGAAATGCTTCCCCTTCAGCAGGCTCATCGTCCAGGCCACTATCAGCCCGACAGAAAGGGTCCATCGAAACCCACGTCGTTTCAGGTCTCTGGAATGCTCGTACTCTTTTCTCGAAATCAGACTTGAAGTTACCCAGCACGTGAAGATCGTAGTTTTTTCCTTTCCACAAATTAAATCGGGCTCGATCAGGACCAACCGGGGCGTTTTTGGAATCCTCAATCACCTCTTCCTCATTGTTATCGTCGTCGTCACTGTAGTTCAATCTAAACCGTGGATCACTCTGTTTCAGCGAAGCTTTCACTTCCTCTTTGGTCAAGAATTCTAATGGCATTTTCAGGTAGTCCCCACTTCCACGATAACCCCCATCAGATTTCCTCGTCGTGGTGTCTACATCGTCGGAGTGATTACCTCGTGCTGCAGCAGCTTTAGTGGCGAATAGCGACACCAACGAAGCCGGTGTTGTCGAAGCGGGGGCGGGGGCTTTGGTTTCGGAAGTAGCTCGAGGTGTCATGTAGCTTCTTGCTTGAAGTTTTTGCGGACGTTTCTTTGGCTTTCACATATTTCCTTACTTTAGAGGAGTCGACTGCCATACGAGGCGAGGACATTGATTGATTTTTGGGTGGAATATTGGGCTTGCGTGGAGCATCCATGGTGGATTAAAGCTATTATCAATGGCAGTTTTTGATCGTATTTTTAGATACAAAAACTTCACACCTTTTGATGTTAAAATTGGGTGGGTTAGATACTCATGTTTATGACATGTTCATGATAATAATTTGAAATGTATCTAAAGTTTTTTTTATAAAAACGTACAACGTTACTGTTTATTAGCATCAATAAAAAATCTTCAGACATTACCCAAGTTTCGTTAGAAACTCTGGCAATGTCAAAAATTCGCACAACTTAACGTTAAGTAAGTTTAAGTATCAAACTACATTTACTTCTGTAATACAGATTTAAAAGCAAGCTGCGTATATAAAAATATAGGGAAAACTCTTGTAAAAACGGATTCCACTCTATATAAAATATAAAGAAAGATGACAAGGATTACAAGAGACAGTTTTTAGCAAGATTTCAGCAGCAAAGGGTTCATGCATATAGGTTAAACGAAGAAGAGGATACAATAATGATAGGGTACATAGGATGAGGGTAAAAAATAGGGAAGGGCTTAAATACTGAATTTAAAGATAAGCGAAAAAGGATGGTACGCTTCTTTATCCACACCACATTGAGCATAAACTGACCATGTATAAAGGTGGGTAGCGGGTTTTAAAGCTTATAAGATTGAAAAATTTGGTATAAAAATATATACTCTTTGCAACAGTATCTCATGTTGATAAGCTACATCATCCTTGACTAGTTTCGTGTGGTGTATAAGACGTGTATTTTACTTTTTTGGAATGTGTACTCAAAAGAAGTTGCGTAATCCTCGCTCAATAATAGCAAGTAATCACCCTTCGCGAGATTTGCATAGAGGAAGAAGTGGTTAACATGAAAGACATGGAGTGTGACGGTCTTATGTCTTTCCATCATGTGTCTCACGAGTAATAAGAAGAAATGTGGCAATGGCTAGTAAATGTTGTTCTTGGGAATTGCCAAGAAAATTAGTAGCCAGGTCCCCAGCCCTTGGCGTAAATTGGTGGGGCCCACTTTTGGTATTCGAACTTTTGGGGATGAGCATGCTTGTGGTGTTCCTGGGCATGATATTTGTGTTTGTGTCCTTCGGATACAGAGTGGGTGTTCTTGACCTGTAAAAGAGGGATTAAAGAATTGTGAATCAGGACTAATTCTTTTGGCCGCTCTAGAATGAGTTCATAGCAGGCAAATATCACTTACGCTCTTGTGGTAGACGGGTTGATGGATGTGGAGCTTGTGGACGTGGTGTTGATGAAGGTGGTGCTTGTGGAGGTGGTGGTTGTGGAGATGTTCGCGGTGAAGGTGGTGTTGATGCTAAAAGGAGGAAAAGATTTGGTCACTTGATATTGTAAAGAGCAATAATTCTGAATTCTAATTACATGTTGCATTCAGATTGTCGGAACTTACAAGGAGGTGTTGGTGGTAGTGGTGGCGGTGGAGAACCTGTTGTTGCTCATGATGTTGATGGAGAAGATGCTGATGTTTGTGGTGGTTATGGACAACTTGATCATGATGGGGATGCTTCAAAACTGCGTGTTTATGGTAGTGATAATCCTTAACATACTTTGGTCCATGAGATTGGCTAACGTGCCCCTTGAAGTGAGCATGCTGTGGTGGGTAGTTTACCACCTTTGGCCAACCCCAACCCCATCCTCCCCAGCCGTGACCATGTCCACCACCACCACCACCACCGTGCCCGTATTCCTCGTGGCCGTGGCCATGACCATGACCATGGGGTCCTAATTCAAAAATAATGCTAATTAAGACCTGCTTGTCTCACTTCCCCCCAGGTTGTCCTTCCATAATAGATACCGTTCCTCACCATATTCAGGACCTCCAAAGTGACCACCGGCAGCAGTGGCTTGATCATCACTTCCTGCAGAACCATTCCTGGCAGGTCCGCTTACATTTCTAGGAACAAGGTCTGTAGGGGCGGCAACGACAACCATTGGGTCGATTGCGGCAGCCGTCTCAGAAGTAATCAATTTCTCATCAGCAGTAGAGCTTCCAATTGCAATGGGTTGCTTTGGTTCATCAGCCGCTGCCACGCAAGTGGCTGCAACCAAGGCCTAATCACACACAAAATATTGTTAATTATTACAAAGCCTTATCTTGTCCTATTTGTATTGTTACCTCGCCTTAAAAACGAAAACTAACTCAATGCCAAATCTACAAATTGAGTCATTGTTTCAATGGCACACAACAGCTCTAGGAAAATCCCCCACCATGTCAGTGTTTGGGTGTGGGTTTTCCCAAAAAGAAATCAATCAATTTTGCTTTATCTTTTCTTGTCTTGTTGTTGAGGTCGTAAAAGTCATGTATAACTTTCAACTACCTCTATTCAATCATTTTAATAGCACTACTCTACCGTTTCCTTTCCTCTCTATCAATTGTCCAAATGACTTAAACTTTTAGATTTGGAATTATGCAACACACAATAATTTACATCCGTTTATTTTTTCTATCAATTTATCAAAAATGTGCCTTTTTGGTAAAAGTCATCGAACCAGATAAGATGAGTAAACCCCCACTGTAAATCAGGAACCATTATGCCATAATATATGGCGTAGGCTGACTTCAGGGGTAATGTAATAAGTAAGTGTGCACCTAACTGCACCTGTTTATAGAAGAAAGGTTGAGGTGTTCGTGCCTCGTTGGTTATATGATTTTATTCCTATTATTAACATATCCCAACTTCTGTTCATTGCGATCTCTGAAGCGTAACGTAAAATGATTGTGTTAGATTTAATTCCATTTTTAAGCTAGAAACGGAAGGAAGTGATCTTTTCACGTGTACATATATTATTGCTCTAACTTTGCACATTGGATTATATATCTCACTTCTAAGAGTCACGAAAATGAACCATTATATGCCTATATATCATACATTAATAATAGTAAAATTATCTCTATTTTAAGTTTCGTATCTGTCATTTTGAAATGGACAGGAAGAAAATAAGTAAACTGTATAAACTACGGATCTGAAATGCAAATTATATATATATGCGACGTGATTGAGTCATTTTTAGCTCGTTGTGAATTTATGGGAATTTGTGTAAATAAAATTACATGCGTAATGTAACTAACTGCATTGCATCACGGCATAAAAGTAGTAAGCGTAAATACTTTTTCAAATGGGTATTATGAAGAGAGCAGGATGCTTAAAATTTAAAATATTGTATATTTTTTAAATGTAGGAACTTATTGTGCTTACGAATAGGTCACGGTTTACGAGTTTTATGTTTAATTGTATTGCCTATGTAATAACTACGCTCTGTTTGTTTGATCCTCGAGAAAAGTAGAGTGAGTTTTTGGCAAAGATGACATTTTATAATTGTTTGCACTTTCCTCGCATTGTGTTTTGTGACATATTTTGTCTTGCGTGCTTCACAAGCTCTAATCTTGGCTTATTTCTTTTTTATTTGATTGGCATAGCTTTCGTTAAGTTTAAGCCAGAAATAATAATAATAATAATTTCTCTCAACATCTAGCTTCTGTAGATTATATCAGAGTCTAAGATTGTAAGATTTGGTAACTAAATGTGGCTGTTTACACCTTTTGCTTTTACAAAACGTGGCAGTGGCAAGGAAGAATTCAGTAAAATTTGCACTTACCAACAATGTGACCGAATAAAACTTCATTGTGGAACACGATTAGAAATCCCTTTCTTCAGACACCTCACCACCAGTGTGACTCACAACAAGACGTCTAAAAACGCTCACTTTTTAATCGGATCCCGTCTCAATCCGATATCCAAAAAGGATAAAAATTCTGTATTCCACAGTGGACCCAATGCAGGGCACAAGTCCTAGATCACTTCACCGCTTTGTAGTCAAACTGCGAATGACATGTCCATCGAGAGCAACCCTAGTTCTTATATACTTTCCACATGGGCTAATTTACTTTTTCGCAGGACCCTTTATTTATTCATTAAGCTTACGGGATATAAGGGTACTCCTTCACAATGTAAATATATGGTGTACTTTACTTGTGCGATCTATTGCAAACAGCGTGTTTCGTATTTCATGGAAGTGGTGCTCACCTAAAGGTATATTTTTATAAGATTTTTGCAAAATATCTCTACACTACTACTACTGTATAATGTTGCTTGACTTTTATAATTGCTTCGTGGTTTGGCAGTCATGCTGAGAACCTTTTTGTTTGCTTGCACGAGCCTGTAAGTCGTAAGGTGCCTACTTATAATGCAAGGCTTAAAGTAAAGCAATAAGTTTGTATAAGCAACAGTTTAGAAAAAAAGCATTCATTTTTTACATTGTTCAACGAGTAGGTGTTATATGTACGGACGTAAAGTTTGCTGCTGTATTTAGTAAATTGGCTTTAAATTCACAGAGCTTTCATCGTGTTAAAGAGTACAGCCATAAATCGCTACAAAAAATACTTTGTAATTTCGCTCTTTGTTGGGCTGCATACCTAGAATCAATCGATGAATTTTAATCTAATATTTAGTTTTTGAAGTTTTCCCAAAATCCTCAACAGACAAACTTATATGCTTCAGGAATTTCTCTGATTCGAAACTAGTTGAATTCAGTTTTATGCATAGTATTATTATGTGGTATGGGTATCGTACTTCTTGTAAGCTTTTAATTTTTGGTAAATGCAGGTTAAAAAGAGTATTTCAAGATTCAGCAAACAACCACCGTGAATATCACTTCGGTGCAACAATAAATTGATTCCATCTGTCCTTGTCACTTATGAAGCAACAAAGTATTCTTTGTTTTGATGAGTGGTCGCAATCGATAAGTTGTAAATACAATCAAATATCAATAATATCATATGGCGTAAAATCAATAACTGCGCATGCTTATACTCATCTTCTTAACTATCATTGTAAATGAGGGAGAAAAGTAGAGAATTAATCATTAAGTTGCACTTTGCACTAGTATATTATTTGTCTATTACGAAATATGCTTCTAAGATTTGCTATACATTGCTTGCAGTTTCGGCATTTCTTTACCACATGGTTATAATCATATATCATCTGTTGGTAGTGTGGGTACCTCCTTGTTCGAAAACTTTGCAATATCACACCTCTGTGTCCGCTTACATATGCAAACAGCCAAATCTGCGCGTTACAGCACACAGTTTGTAAAATACAAAAATTCCATTAATAGGCACATTTTACTTACATTAAATTACATTGTACTACAGGTAAGCAAATGGTAAAACATTGTTTACTCGCGTTTTACCCCTGTCTACACATGCTATTTCATTTCATATTCAACGCTTCCGTTGCGTTTCTTATTATTCAATTTACATTGCATTTCGTTGCAACCTTATATAATACGATAGGTAGTTATCCAAATAATTCAAATATTGCACTTTTTGTTGCATTGCATTTAGTTGTTGCGAAGTTTGCACAATGTATGAGTATACATTTTAAATGAGGTATTGCAGCAAGAAAAGTCTTTTTAAGCTTAAAACGTACTTCAAATATGAATTCGAAGGTGACTTGCGACTCCTTCCGTTTTGAGAGTCCCATTATGTGCCTGTGTATATCACGTAGGTGGATTAATATTATGTTAGCATGCATTGATAATTAACTAATTGTAAGTGTATAATAGAGTTTAATGTAATATACCTAGAATTCATTGACTACAGTAAACTGCTCTCATTACGTTCTTCTCAAGAAATAATAAAAAACTCCCATTTTCTTGTGTTGAAAACCCCAACCACACACGGGATCAGTACAGGAACAGTAGGAAATGGCTGCGCATGTGACAGTACATCCTTCACGTAATATTTTTATCTCTTTAAATTGGAATGTGCTTTTTTGGCTGTTGAAGTAAACCCGGACGGACGGAATCTCATAACAATATAATCATCATCTTTTGTGCAATTTTTTACTTTTTATGATAATATTTATTATTTGACTAAAGTACGATATATATGCCTTATTCTCATTCTATTTATTTTTGTCGGTAACATACGCACACGACCGAAGAAAAACGTCTGAAGAGTTGTGTGTGAGGCATTTATGGCGCAATAAATAAGATAATGCATTTTAAGATCTTGCACCAATTCTGGGTTTACCATATATTCGTGCAATATCTTGTGAACGCACCCCTGTTTTGTGCGTTTTTTATGAGTAACTTTGTTTGTGTGCTTAAGTGGGTCCAACAACACACAAAAGGTGTTTAGGTATCTTCCCCAGGAATTATTACTAAACCAGTGGGGGATCGTATAACAATAAGTGGACCTTTTTACATTTAATTGCAATCACCTAATCATCAGCTTTTTTTACGAGAATGAAGGTAAAAAGTGAAGTTGTTTCCGCACTTCCTTCATCTCATTCATACCTTGAGTTAGCTCCTCATTCAGTTACATGCACTACATGTATTTTACAAATTTCATTGGTTTGGTGCAGTAAAGGCGTGGGTATGTCTTCCGCCGTGAAACTATGCATTTTTAGATGTGTTCGTACAAATTAATAATTACTAATTAAAGTAGATAATGGGGAAAAATCATTTTGTTCATTGTGTCCAATCGCTTAATTTTTTGGTTGAATGTTCTGCTGCATGTAAACAAGGAAAGTAAAAGTATTGTACATAAAATGCAACCTGAAAAAACATTACGTAGGCGTGTTTGTGTGTAGAACTGGAAATCTATGTTTGCATGCTCAATCGGAACAAAACAAGAAAAGTAGTTTACTAGTTAGCTATGGGTACGTGTATCCGGTACAGATTTTGTTCGTCTGTGAGGTGGTCAAGCGATTCAGAACAAAATGGTTTATCATCAAACGTTGTAGTAGGTTAAGACGTAATCATTGATTTTGCATTGATAAGACTTGAACTCAAAAAAATTGCAGTACTATAGAAAATTCCCCCTTTTAGCTCATTTTTAAAGTTGGTGATGAAGGTGTGTGCATTTAAATTAAGGTGGAGGATTTTCGTAGGGGCTAGCTAGAGGTGGTGGTAAATTAATAGATTTAAGCTACACACTCATTATATGCCCACGCACACTATACTACCAGGATAGGGAAGTGTTTTATGATTTTGTAATCAATAGATCACGTTCATCTTGCACGTGTGTATTTCTAGCACGTGGTTTGTCTAAAACAAGAAATAGGGATTAGGAACTTGAATTGGCTAAGTGTAATACAATGTTTATTGCTGGTAATATGGAAATGGGAGTGTTTACAATTCATATTTTTGTTTATGTAGGCACTCGAAATTAGCTAGAGATTACGCGTGTTCTTTGGCTACTTATGCAGCGTAATGGCCACCTTAATCGGTGTTGAATACGTTGTATTACGCAAGTTGTACTTGCCGACGACATGGTAAGTTAATGAGACGTGCTTATCATATCTTATGAGGTGCAGGGCAGGGTACACAAACAAAACATTAATGATCTAATAGGGAATTATTCTGTTGATAAGCTGTTGAATTTCCAAGAATGGAATACTTCACGTCTTCTCAAAATTAAGTTTACGTGAACTTACGGAAGAAAAGAAGAATTTCTTCACAATTATTCTTAATTTCCACAATTTGATTTGATAATTTTTTGCATGATATGATGATGATTGATCAATATGATCGGACTAGCATTTTTAGATCCACTTCTTGTGAGCACATTGATTACATGCAATGCAGCATTGTGCATGCATGCATTGAGAAGTGCATGTGTACTTTAGATAAAAACGTATGGCCTGACTACAAAATTACGCTTGTGGACCCACGACTCGTAATACATAGGACCACGATCATCTACCTGGTCGAGGATAATTACAATATTATGCTAACAAAACGTGTCATCAAGTGAGACCAAAAAAGTACCATTGGATAAGTCTATCATAGAAGTGTGCAAATCTCCAAGATTTGTTGTTTACGTATGTATGAAACAAAAAATCTTATTTTTTCAAAAAGTAATACATTTTGTTAGCACATTGTTCCACAACCCGTTACAGGAATTGCATAAGTAACGTGAATAGCCATTTTTAAGAGCCCTTTTGTGTATTTCGTACCGGATAGCGTGGCAATGAACAATATTATCTTAATTGTAGTTGTGCTGAAGCTGAATATAAACTTGAAGCCACTGCAATTTTTGAATTGTTGTTTGCACATGTTTCATACACTACATAAAAGATATATAAAAATTCATTAATGAGATGGTCACTTATTCTCCTCCGTTTCTCGCTAATAATGAAGGGTATATGATAACCTAATTATGCAATAGGTTATATAATAGCCATCTCATATGCTTGTATCCATTCAAATTGTATTGTTGAGGTTTGCAAAGTGTCGTCGGCAATTCATGAATGACACCTTGGTTTGAATGTTTGATGCTTCCTCCATTGTTTCAAACTTTCTGTAACGTGACGATATAAATTAAAGTTGATTTCAAAGATAACTGTTTCGTGGAATACGATAAAGTTATCCAACAAAGATCTCATCCCACACCGCTATTGCTACACATATTTTCGCATAAATTACATTTTCAATTTTCTGCTCACTGCCTCCGTTACATAAACAAGGTGTGAATTTCATTATGAAGAGACTTGCATGTGTGGTAAGGGGAGCACTCAGAGCACTGTCGATTTTTAAGTCCGGATGTCAGAGGTCGTCGCAATATTGCTTGCATGTAAGTATTTACGTATTATACGTTACATTTCTTCACTTTGGGGAATTGCACCCTCCCCGTAATAGTTAAGTTTATGTCATCATATATTTCTGTAACGTACATTAATTTTTTTTAGTTTAGTGATAGCTATGAAATGAAGTTTACATTTATTCGTTACATTATTACGAGAATAAAAGAAGGAAGAATTTTTTCTGCGTTTGCAAAGTCTGTGCCAAAATAGCACGCTAGCGAAGACTGTATAAAAAAAATTCATAAAACATTTTATTTTCGTGTGAGCCCACGTTGACCCATTGCGTGGATAGACGGATGTAATTAGCCAGTGTGCCAGCCATTGTTAAAGTATGCAATACTAAGTCACGTCTTAATTAAACTACCCTAGGGTTTCACTTATCAAATTTTGACACTTTGTATATGTTCCAATTGCGCAAATAGTGTTTAGCAGGATTTGGGGTTGCAATACACTCAGCGTAGGCAGTAAACCGAGGTGAGTAAACGGCAAATGTTGATTTTGTAATATTTGACCTTATCAATGAAATCATCATCATAACCGTGACTCTAGTAAACAATCTCTAAAACCATTTAAATTTCATTCATAATATACACTTCCAGGCCAATAGGAACATAGTGTTAGTGTTGGTATTTATGATTATGACTTATGACATTGCTCATCAAGATTACCAGCGAACCTTCTAACTACTACGTAATACCATTCGCTTGCATTACTGCTGCTTGTCAAAATCAACATAGCATACTTATTATCCCTATGCAAAGTGAAATGCTCATTGCTTAATTGTTTGCATCTGACGATTTCCGGTTTTGTTTCCCGGAATATTGATCTTTTGTTGGTTATAGATCGGATGCACCTATTGGAAAATCGACAAAAAAAACATTCCCTGGTATCATCCCACAAGAAGTGGGTTTGAGTATCATACGATTAGCCATAATATGCATATATTATTCAATGATAAATTTCCTCGAATCTATTTTATCAAAAAGGTGCAGTCAAATAAGAAACAAATGAATATAAACCTTGCTGTGCTCTTCCGTTTCATATGAGAAACCGTATTAGCTTTTTTTCTGCAAACACTTACCAGACTGAGACTAATCTATCTCTTTCTTGCATTCGTACAATTAGTACGAATGTGAGCTTTAGTGATATATTTTTTTTTCCTTAATTTTTTGCTCGTACAAAAATAATGGAGTGTAGTGGACATAAAGAAAAAAATACTCGATTGAACTGCACTACTAAACGTTTTGCCAAAATTTGTACAAACTATTAAAATCTTTCATGGTACATGTCTTACATCTTCTGTGTTTAATGTTTAAGTGTTCAAAACCTGATGAATGACATACTTCCTTATAGACTCGATCAATACGAAATTAATGCAGGAATTGGACACAAATGCAATCGTTTTTCAAATAAAGGTGCAAATGCAGGGTTTACTGAATGAACTCATTAATTGCACCAATTTTCTCTGGGAAATAATAAGACAACCAAAAAGCTTTATTTCCACTCATTCAATTTCGCACAAAATGCCGTAACCAATTTGATACAAATACATCTTTTCATCATCACATCATAACTCCTTAAACTCAAGCAAAACTGATTGTAAAAAGTGTATTACCTACACGTACAGAGATGCGCTTTCGTTTATTTTTAATAGTTTTCAGTAGAGAGCCACTAATAAAATATCTGTCGGATTACTACGAGTTCCTCTAGTTTGAGCTACAGAAATTAAACATGAATGATTCACACACATTTCATTTTTCCTGATTATTATAGTAATCTACACGATTATTATCGACAAAAGCAAAATCGTGAGTTCAGATTTCGACAAAGCATAATATTTATCAATAATGCATTTAGTGCAAACAACCATCATCATTTTGCCTACATGAAAATATGAAAAAGCAGATAAACTCATTATACCGGAAATCGACTGCATTAATATTGTACATATATAATATATTGCACATTTGCTAAAGAACTAACATTTACCTTGCACATAACTATTAAACCTTCCACGGACTGTGCAAAATGAAAGGATTCATAAAAAATATTCTTCAGCAGGAAATACATTTTATATTGATTACAAGTTTGCATTAAATGTGCAAAACATAAAAAATTGAAAGCCTTTCTTTAATAATCGCGCAATATTTCTAGTTTTCATTTGTATGTAAATGCCTAGGAAGGAGGTATAGGTATGCTTATATGCATAGGATAGGAAAGGAATACTGTAAAACGACTTTCTTCGTCATCAATGTTATTATTTTAAAAAAATAAACCCACATACTTTTTGAATTTTCTGACATTACCTTTCTTACATTATCTTTTATGCATCTCTTTCACAGGTTTTAGAGAAAATGGAAACATTTTTCACCTGATTTCCGATATTAATACAGTTTTACATACAGTATCTTTTATTTAAAATAATGTTATTATGAACGTGCAAGTGTCTGTTATATACATGTTGAATTTGATGCAATAAAGTAGCTGTGCAAAAATGTTGTATAGCTTCAAATCAAAGATATGTAGGCATCCACGTGCAATCTACCTGCCTTTAAATATCAGAAGGCGTTATTCTGCCATCATGCATCACAACAGGTGAATGATTAAAATATGCATAAGAAGATCCTGATTCCTGATGGAATATTATATAGGTATATTTTTTTTGAATCAGACAAATAAACCTTTGTGTTTGACCGGCCGGACAAGTTATGTATGGATGCGGATGTATCAATTCATATATATATACGGAAATTAATATCGTATGTACAACAATCGCTATCATTTGATCACTCAACGTACTCATCATCACATCACACCGTTAATTTAGCAGCTACCTGCCTATCAGTATATTCTGCATTCTGCATCTGCATGCATATATCACCAAATCACCAACCAACCATGCATGTACGTACGTACGTATGTATAGTCGTCTTCCAAAATACCCCGGAACGAGAGGAGTGCAGGTGCATAGCTTGAAACGGACTGACAGGAAGTGATGTGATGTGATAACATGTAAAATTGTAAACACTACCAAACCAAACCAAACACATAGGTTCCTACTGTTCCTACTACTGCCTGGTCTTGCGAAGGTCTGGATGGAACTGGAGAATGGAACCATAATAATAATTAACATCAAACATGATATAATGATTTTACTTTCCCAGTTTTTCCAAATTATCGGAATGATTATCAATTATCATCAAGTGAAGAAATGAGTTCACCACCACCACCATCATCCCCATCAATAGCAGAGAAATCCTCTGGAGGAAGTGGTCAGCAAATAATAGTAACCAAGAAGAGCAAGCCCAAGACGAAGTACTCAGTGCGGAAGCGCCCGCCTCCAAAAGTGGATCTCGAAATTAGACCTAATGACGTTTTTGTAAATGAAAAGTCGCACATTTTGGTAAGGCATTATTATCACATCATATTTGCAGTAAAAACGGATGGGCTAAAAATTATTTTTGTAGTACTCAGACTTTTTATTTTTATTGTCATTTGCAAATATTTATACTTTTTAGGCTCAAATATCCAGATGTAAAAAGCTATTTGATAAAGGACATCGCGAGGTGTATTTGCATGGCCTCGGGAAAGCTATTCCAAAAGCACTCAACATTGCATTCGAATTGAAAAAGTTTTATCACGANAAATATTTATACTTTTTAGGCTCAAATATCCAGATGTAAAAAGCTATTTGATAAAGGACATCGCGAGGTGTATTTGCATGGCCTCGGGAAAGCTATTCCAAAAGCACTCAACATTGCATTCGAATTGAAAAAGTTTTATCACGAGACTGTCGATTATACTGTGAATACGTCAACAGTTCAGATATCAGGTTGATTAGAGTTTGTATAAAAATTATTGAAACGATTACAATTTATGTTCAAATGCTATTCTTAAGTTCCTTGTTTTATGATTTTTTATTTTTTGAAAGTACACTTGAATGAATTGAAAATATAAAGTATGCGTTCTAATTAATTTTGTTTTTAGACGACCTAATTCCTGTGGAAGACCCGGAACAACCACCGATCGTGAGAACTCGAAACGTATCCTCTGTAGACATTAAGATTTATCGTTCTCTTAACATCCCATAAGAAGGATATTATTTATTTATTTTCCAGTTCGGATATAAATAACATGTTGTAGATTAAAGATTTTTAGTGCATGCAGCCCGTGTAAGTCAACTTAGAAATACATATACGTATAAAAATAATGTTTTTTAATCTTCAAGAGCTTGGTCAGTGGCTCGGAGTTACTGCTTACGAGATTTGGGTGTGGTTAACTTCACTAGCAGTTTTCACGG
>JAANSN010001923.1:0-28252 GCA_036850665.1 Dicranocentrus wangi | reverse complement strand
GTACGACTTCGAATTGATCCTGAGTTTCGTGAGCAAAGTTCACCACTTCATTTTGTATCGAGAGACATTAACGAAATACCTACTCATCTTCGTGTGTGTTACATTTATATTGCATATGCTTTAATACTTGCCCCATGCTAGATATTTTAGACTGATTTTACCCAAGCACCAATTATTTCCAGCCACTTTTTTAAGCTTTTGAAACTCAACACATATACGTAGAAATTGTTATGTTGTTTTTTTAGGTGTGAGTGATAATGATTATGAACACGAGAAGTTGGTACGCTAAGTATATTAAATCAAATCGTTTTTATACTTTATACGTGGAAATGTGTGATACTATGCGCATTGTGAACTGCGACTCACTCTGAAAACATCAAGGTTGAATCCAGTTTTACAAGATTTATTAACGCCGCAATGCATGTCAAAGATTATTCCCTGATAACACGGAAAATAGCAACGAAGAATATTAAAGTGATCCCATGTATTTATTCCTACTGCTACTCTACAATTATTTCGAATACAAGATCTCCAATTATATGTAATCCCAAAGTCAGTTTGAAACTAGACGTATATAAGCTTCATAACCTAAGAGTTGCATTGTTAGTCAGTGCCGGCTCACTGCAAAAAGCATATCATTCAGTTTCTTCATTGAACAAATTATACGGACACGGACATACGGAAATCATCGAAATTAGCGTTTGAACATCAGTTTTGCATGTGACCATTTTGATTTCACAACGACAATTGAAGATGAGTTCAGCAACGAACCGATTGGTTCACCTTCTATTTTGGACCATGGCTGTTGGGATTCTAAGTTCACACGCTAGACCTTCTCCGAATACCGAGAGACATCAGAGAGATAGCTACTACGGCTCCACTGATGATGACGCTCATCAACAAAACGTGGTGGATCGCCTAAGGGAAATAGACAACTTTCCTGACCTCACCGAGTTTATCGCCGAAGCGTCACCTTGTCTCCAACCAGTACTAGCTGATTTATGGAAGAGTATGCAAAAGAAGTCGTATGAAAACAAAAGAAGAACTGTGAGGGATGCATACTCTTCAGTGTCGGAAAATGTTTTGGAACGTCTGAGGGAAATAGACAATGTACCTGACCTCCAGCAATTCTTGGCCGCGGCATCTCCTTGTCTTCAGCCAGTCCTCATTGAATTGTGGCAAAACATGCAACGAGAGGCTTATGAAAACCGGAGGAGATATTCAAGAAGAGCTAAGCATAATTCGAGGCAGTCAAAAAACTTTACATAGACCATCGAGCCCCATAAAATCTCTTAAGTATTTTCTGCGAAACGTGCAGCAGTGTTTATTTGGGTTGGGAGTTGGGACTTGGGGTTAATTGTATTTACCAATCCCAACGAAAATGACTGGACGGTGAGTTAATGCCATAATTTGCTAGAGGAGCCAAGCTAAAAGCACCAGTGCTACAAAAATTATTGTATTTTTAATCTAACAGCTACTTTTTGCGTACACTTCACTCATAGAGCGGCAGGCCCGTGATACACAACACTTAAATTATATTTTATGCTACTAGATTTTTGGTCTGTTATAGAATTGTTAGAGTTTTCAGCTATGTAATTTAAAAACTTACACCCTTCCAGCAGAGCTAAATCAATCTTTAGGTCTTACTTTTATACATAATGCTATATAATTTTCTAAACACATTAAAATGTACAATAACAAAAATTCCAGGATAATGAAATTGTTTTTATTATTTAAACTATAGTTCTATATGTAGCATGCAATAATTTCACATAATGTTCATATTACGTGAGATGAGAAAGCTAATGCATCCATGTATAAACAAAGTAGGTTTGCTGCAGTTTTGCACTGGTCTGGAACTGGAAGGCATCATTTGTGCAATCAGTAGAATGCACGTCATGTATTGCATGAATTATGGATACTGCTGGTCAGTGACTCACAGTCACATTGCATACTCACTGTGATCTGTGATAGTCATTAACATAAAAGCTAATGGTTATTCGATTCCTCACTGAAGAATTCACTTCTGCTACGTTTACATAGGTTTTATTGATAACTATCATTAACGAGAAAATCAACATGGGAATTGATGAGAACCTGTTAACAAATGAGGTAAATCATTGTATGATGAATTGCTTATTATGCTTATCTGTCAAGGTAAGAAAAATCTAGAGCCTTCTTGGTAGATATTTTTTACACGAAAATCAGTTTAAGTCTTATTTCTAAGTTCACAAACTTTGTCGGGTAAAGGTTATTAAACAACAAAACAAGCATCAAGCAACGAACTGGAAAATGCATACAGAAAATACGGGTACGGGCTTACGATATAAAAACCAAATGCAATTTTACACGCGCTTACAAACAACATTAGCTGATTTTGAAGAATCTGACATTTTGACTTTACATCTAATACAAGCTTTTGTGAACTTTTACTTTTCACATCTCAAGCGTAACGAGGAGTCTTATTAGGGAACATTAAGTTGTTTTTGTTTCCAACCAATCTTCTTTTCCGTTTCCAACCATTCTCCTTTAAATAACAGAGTGTAAGAAACAGACAACAACTAGCATAGTGACAAATGATGTTTGCAGCTCCGTGATACTGTGAACTGATACTCTTTGTAAATCGTAAGTATTTGAAGCATGAAAGATGAAAGTTATGGCCGCCAAGTTGTGTGTGTAGCCATTTACCTTTGCTTGGTTAAAGATTTAGACCAGCTGGAGCGTATCAAAGATAACAATTAAAATTCGACACAATTTATTACGAAACAAGTACTCAAGTATTCCAGATAACAAAAGGTTCCAAAATCTTTCGTTACGAGAATAGCGTCTTGAATCGTCTACACAGCACAGGTTAAAACCAGGACGAACGCACCTGTAGGTGTTCATTACACTCTTCATATGTTGATTCCAAAGCAGCGTGACGAGTAGTGCTTGCTTGGCTTCCTTTGATGTATGTATACCTGGACTATTACACTAAGCAGCAACATGTAGTATGTATTTAATTACATACATCCTCCAATAATCCTCCTACATTCCCACTTGCTATCAGCTAGCAGCGCAGATATCAAACCTTGATAACTCAATTGGAAGGCGGAATTAATTCTGGTTTGTGAGAAATTCAACAGGCGATAACAAAGAAACTATTTGATATATTTCTGAAAAGCTAGAAAAGTTTAGATCAGGGATTATATGTTAGATTCAGAATTTTTTTGAATGCAGTACATGCATGAATGAATGAAATGATTATCCAAGTTGATATAGGTATTCATATCGTTTTATAATCAGATAGGGTAGATTAGATAGGACCTTGTCCCTTGGAAGTACTAGTACGTAGTGTAGCATGGTCCAAATTTATTAATCAGCAGTGGCCAGTCGGTTCAGAGTTAACCCCAATCAAGTATGTTTCATTTATAAATGAATTGTGTTAATGGAAGGAAACTCGCAGACATGAGTTATTTTAGATATGGTTGCATTTCATTTAATTTTACTGTCATTAATTTCCAAGGTCAAAACATGAACAAAGACTGCGGTGCCGTAAATCAGTTGAACGCAACAGTGACTAAGGTGGATGGACGAATCAGAAACTACTGAATACAATAAATAACACAATTGAAACTTAAACATTTTTACAAGAAAAATGTGATTCAATATTTTGTACAATTATCTGGTTTGCTTATTTCAGAAAACTTGAACCTACCTGGAAGCATTTATGTTGGAAATTGACAAATTAAAATATGACCCAAATTCAAATGATACTTGAACCTTTTTGAAACGCACTTTACGTGCTATAAATAAAAAGGGAATACTACAATATGATCCTGATCCACGATATTCGAGAGTGCATTGTGCATTCCCCTTGTTTGTTGAAAATTAACTTCTGCCTGTTTTATCTCCCACATCGAACTCGCACAGACTGGCACAGGCGCGGAGTTAGGATTATTTATTAGGAATATAGTTTTACATAAATATAGTGTTCTATTTTCCTTTTTCTAAATATGCATACGCGGTGTGAAGCCTGAATGTAGTACAAAGTATGCAAAGAATAAGTATACGTGTAACTCGTGTAAGATTACTTGTTTGTGCTGTAAAATGACTGAATGAGCAGTGTTAGTGTTTGATCCATGCCTAAACTCCTAAAACTACCCAAGTGAGTTAAAAAATAAAAAAATATTTTCCAGATCATGCTGGGAGATAATTGCGCAAAATACATGACAGGAAGAAGGAAAATCTTTTGGGAAGGAGGATCCCATTATTGTCCTGATAGGAATTAGGAGATAGAACACACGGAAAAAATGTTTTTTTTTATTAGGCTTCACGCTTTCTCGGACGAAACGTGCGTCTGAGTCACCCACCGCCACCATGCTCCTTTCAGTTCAGGTGTAATATGCTCAATTTAATTGTAAGAAGAAAGCTTTTAGGTGCATCGTAATTAAAATTATAATAAAGTTCATGGTAAATAGTGGTACCAACCTGCTTCTAATCACGCAGTTGTAATCAAGTTCAACTTGACCAGGACCATATCATGTGATAGACTCCTGATTTTTTCTGCAGACAAGATGCAAAAAATGTTAATGCAGCGAAGGAAACACATTTATGTCTTGTAACATTTTTATTGGCAATGCTTTAAATAGTTGTGGCTCCAGGTTTTTAAGCAACCTCAAAACGAGTCAGAACTTCATTAGTGGTAAATGGACATGTGCAGACATGTGTGACCTGGAACTGCATGGTATCTCTGACCGACACTATAAGACAGGCAATAAAAACAACATTCCTTCATTATTATTCCACTCCTTTCAAGTTTTGCAAATGAGGTGATACTCGTGGGTACATGTTTAATTAACCCGTAGCCGTAGCCCGTCGATAAGGAATATTTGTAAAAGCATTCTCGCCGCCCCCGCCGTACCAGAGCAAAAATGGTATAGGTATGCCATGTTAAGTTTGTAGGTATGCCTATATTAATCCATAAATTTCTAAACTATCATGGATGGATTTACGTGACCGTGACATATAATATACTACTTACTAGAATCACCAACAATATTTTATTTTGCGTGCCTTTGTTTTGTACTTGATCTTGATATCTACAATAAGAATTTAAAATACAAATGGAAACACGCCTTCAAGTTTCAGTCTCATTCTGACAGGGAGAGGATTCAGGGGTTCGCAATTCTACAAATCAACTACATCTGTGGTAGATAAGCCAAAAAGAGAGTCCATCATGAAGGCTCCCAAGTTATTCATTTTAATAGTGTTTGCGGCTCTTACACTTTCGTCCGTAATTGAATGTCGCACTCAAACTATTCGGTCTGCTAATCCGGGTGGTTCTGGCAATGATCACAATCAGGCTATGAAGTACCTTGTAGACCATATTTCTGACTATGAAACAGTCGAAGACTTTCAAAAGTTTCTGAAAACTGCGCCAGCATTCCTCCATCCAAGTTTGACGGAAATGTGGATGTCGCAACACAAGCAGAAATATCAACGGAGTGGAAGAAGTCAGAGATGAGCTGCAATTCTTGTCTACTCACACCTCCAATTTGTCCACTAAGCGACACGTAACCCGTCGCTGTTAGAAAGACCCTTTGACCTGGCGTATATCTACAGTTTTAGAGCTTTTATAAACTAATTGTAAGTCGACTAATTGTACGTATTAGCACATATTTGCAAACGTAAATCAAATCAGGTTTTTCCCCTACTAAAGATAAATATAGCTTAGTCGAGTTCATATAATGGCATGATAAGAGGTTTAACACGTTTTATTAAAAGCTCAAAGCTTTCAGAGCGTTACCCGCACCATTTTTCAAGCCCCATTATATAGCTTCTCGAAATAGTTTTATAAAAATGTATATGCAAGCCGATGAGTACAAACTTCATTGGATGAGAAAATAAAAACATTGTCATCTATTGATATAATTATAAAATGAATGAATTTATTTCTAATTTTCATATTTTATGCTATACGCACATTCATATTTCTCATTTAATGGTTTTCTAATTAGTAATACTGAATTAAACCAGTGGTTTAATGATGTGTATTGCATGAACAAAACAAATACACGTGTTTATTACAAGTATTAATTAAGTGATTCGAATAGGAGAATTTAATTTTTACAATGTCGCGTATTCCTATTAATTGTAAGTTTAGATGGCCAAATTAACAAAAATATATGTGAATTTTTGCATATCGTTAGAAAAACAAGTTTTATGGCGGTGATTTGCACTCGCTCGCCTAAACATCCTTAAAGTTAAAGCGAATGATGGTGACTTATGAAAAATTAACAATAACAAAATATAGCAACACGCTGCTTTCGTAAATACAAGTTAATTTACAAATTGAATACTTCAATATTTCAAAGCACGACAACACAACAGGTCACGTACAAACGTAAGTTATTATTTCAGCGCGTACACAAAGCATTCATTTTAACATAAATTTAATTAAATAATAACAATTAGATAAACAAATACTACTGTACACAATCAAAATAAATATGTATACCATTGATTGGCATGTGGCATTACCATAATAATATATATTTTCCAGGCAGAAACAGTTTTTAAATACCTTAAATCTCAATGTGGTCCTCAACATCATCATAATCTGAAATATCGGATTTATTATAACCATCTAAAATTCTCAGTGGACAGGTACTACTCAATGAAGAACAAGAAGAGTGCATTGACATAACAGATAACCACTGTTGCGGTTGTGAAGATGGGATAGCTATTGGAGACGTGGCGGTCCTGAGAAGATACTGTGGACATGCAGAAGCAGAACTAGTCGATAAAGGTAACTGTCCACTTTTTACCCAAACTGAACAACAGGATGGACTAATACCCCTCTTAACAAGATTATTATGACTACAACTGTTACATAATGTAAATGCATCATTGCCATTCTTAGAACTATTAACCCTTAAATTATACTCGTCTACAATAGAATAATTAACATGGCAGTTTGATCGAACCTTTAAATCTGTATTTTCACAAGAATTGTGTCCTGTACATATATCAGATTCTGATTTAGACTTTTGGGTTATACTACCCCTCACTATACACTGAGGATGATGAAGACTATGGAAGGGAAGCATCGACTCATTATTAGCTTGAAACGGGCAACTGTTATTGAACAATAAAGGATTGTACAGTTGCGTATCGCTGTTACTATCAGTTATTGTGACAGTTACAGCATTTTCCACTTCGTTGGATTTGCAAGGATCTCTGGTATTGTCACCTCCGTTATTGCTAATTTTACCAGCAATTCTTTCCGCAATATTATTGCATGGACAAGGAAGAAACAAGAAATCAGATGGATTTGCCTCATTGCGGAAATCTCCAGTGACATCCGGATGTCCAACCAATAGCAGCGGTCCCACAAGGGATGTAGATTTTGTAGTGTGGTACGCATCCGTATGTCCATACAGATTGTCCACATCATTTGCGCTCGTCATTCTCTTTGGCATCATTAACGCAACTGGCAATGAGGATAAGGATTTGGCCGATAGTAGACCTGCTGATGAACATGAATGTCCGTGTCTATTAACTACTGCCACAGGGACCGATTGTGAGTCGTCTTCCTCGTCACTGAAAGACATGTCCGCACCTGTTTTGGAATAAAAAAATGTCGTTTTAATTCAGTTTGCCACTTTAGTTTAGTCTTTACTTTGTGAAATCTGTCATAAAAATCTGTTTTTGAAAATGACAATCGCAATATAATCAAAGCATAATACAGGACCCTTGAGACTAATTCATCAAATCAATTAGCTTGTTTATTGTTTCATATCACCATCAATGTCAAAGTCTTGCAGAGATGTGTCATGTCAGCATGCGGCGCCGCCAGCTACCACAGAACGAAGACAACAGCATCGAAAGTTCTTTTACCACATAATTAATATTCACTAGAAATTACATTGAACAATATATGAATTACAAAAGGTAGTAAATCATAGCTATTATATTCCGAATCAAATATTCAGAGGTGCCAGGTGCAGGCGTGACCCTTCTTCCTTGCACGTCACATTTAACATTTCCTAAGGTACTATAATAATCATTCTTCCTACGTAATCACCTGTACGTAGTGTTGCATTGCATATTAGCAGTTTAGATGTACAGAGGCGCTTTAAGGTATGGCTTGGCAAATGCATATGACATGTCGTGCATGGCCAAACAGGAACCGGTTATGATCAATTATTAATAATAAATAAAAAAGCAAGATGAGCCAAAGGGACTATAGCAAATCATAGCAAAAACAAATGCACTTAATTACTACAGCCTTCTTCGAAGCAGATCGATAGCAGGCAATCAGAGTTCATCTCCGGTAATTCCGTTCCCTTCTTTGAATGTCTAGTGCGCACAATGCAGTTCATTGGATATGGCTTAATGGCTACGATATTGTAATTGAGAAGCCATAATAATTAAATGAACCGTGTTGTCAAACAGCTATTTTACAGATAATGACTGCGATAAAACGCAAAAGGAGAACAGTGACATATATTGAATACTTATGAAGCCACCTAGGAACACAGAATACTGTGTAAGCGCAATAAACTGTTAACTGATGTAGGTGAAGTAACTACCTCTTTTACGGCATTCATACGAACTCTATATGGATTACCTAATTGAAGTCATAAATCTGGAGAAACGCTTTACATATCCACATCCATCAATACTTGGTATAATTTGCCTTTCTGTTGTCAAAAAAACCCACCGTGATCGTCAATTCTTCTCAAGTTTACTTTCCAAATTAGCTGATGACAGTTTCGTCTTCGTCTGCAATGCAAACTAGTTGCGATTACGATGTTCACTCAGTTGACGTTATGGGTTATGGTTAATTCAGTGAACATATAATTTCTATTTTGACGTGGCATTTTTGCTACGTAAGTATTTCCTATCTTCCGCATTCGTCATGTCTAGATTTCTACAACACTTTCTTTCAATGTAAATTGATCAATCGACGCTATTTCAATCGACGTATAGCAAAATTGTTGGTTGACTGGTGATAAGACGGGTGCAAATAAATCCTTGATTGTGTTTCTCCGAATCTAAGCGATACTTGCAAAGGTTTGGTGCAACACATGCTTGTCCTTGATTCAAATGTTGCATACTTACGTATAGTTTGCGTTCACACATTGTAGCTCGCTTACGGTTGAATACATTTAACTAATAATATATTCCCGTTCGATCCTTCAAGTATGAGAGAAATGTGCTTTAAACAAAAAAATCATAGGTCGCTGCAAAGCAATATTGCAAATATTGTTGTCAAACACATCAAACCGATTTAAATCAAGTGGTTCACGTTGAAGTCAAGTATAATTCAAACGAGCGCAATATGCGTTTGAAATAAGTCCCGTGTAAATCGCTTAGACAATTTTTATCCTTGAATTTAAACCATGCTTTATGATGTCATTCGACTGAAGGGCACACCACGGGAGCAGGGAACGTATATAAAGTCTATGGAAAATCTACGCGGAAACGCAATTTTCTCTGATACATTCATCGTCAGCGCAAAGACCGTAACCAACAAGCTTGTAATGTCAGTAATTTCGTGAAGGTGGCATGCTACAAAAATGCCAGATGAAAGTAACGACAACTTTTGTCTGCCTCCTACATACGTCAGGGTGAAATCATGTGTATCTAATCTGACTGCTACTGCTAGAGACACAAAAACAAAATCCGTAATATCAAAATACAACACAGCGTACCAGAATCTTGGCTGGGTTTTCTTGGAAAATTATCCGGCACGACTTCCTCATCAATTACACCGCGAGGCACGTTCTCAGCGACAACACAAGCGTCCATCTTGTCAAGATTCTCGTCCTGGTGATCGGAATTGGTGACTAGGCATGAAGGACCAGGTTGATCATTGCCGTCATGAACACTTTCAATGTGGTCTGACGACGTAGCAGCAGATGCTACCATTTCGCCCCGTGTACTGCCAACCGGTGCATCTATGCACGTTGTATGTATGTCACAATCTTGAGAAACTTGGGCATCCCGACCTTCATAGTTATTTTGGGATATCGTAATCCCAATGTCGTCTACAGACCCACTGCAGTAAATCTTCTTCCCGCAAGAATTGGATTCTTCTGATGGCGAGGATAATGGTAAATCGGGAGTAGAGAAATTGTGAAATGTTTGCATTTCCATTAAAATTCCGCGTCGGTTTGCCGAACCGTAGTCATCGCCATATTTATCATCAGGCTGTTCATCCCATTCGTTACCCGTCTCCTTGACTTTCCCTTTCTTCGACATGACACCATTAACCCGATTACTGATCATGCTTCCACTGCTGTTTCTTCGAACGTTGACATCTGGTAAAACAAGTCGTCGTGGTAAGAGGGATTTGTTCTTGCTGACTTTTTTCAAAAGCACAGTTCGGTAATACGGTGATGAGGCGATTCGTTTTTGAACTTGAAGGATCTTCACCTTGGCACTGTTGTTGCTGTTATTTTCAATGCTCTGTATACTATTCGCCGAGGTGACGCTATTAATACTATTATCATCTGAGGAGATGCTCTCCTTTCGGGAAATTTTTATAGCGGGGAGTTCTCCGCTAAGGCACATCTTTTGAAGATGGGAATGATTGGCAGGTGATAAAATACTTTTTGATGTCTGCGCAATTTCCTCAAGTTGCTGCTGACCGCGTTTCCTCTTTCGTACGGAAGGAACCGATAGACCATGCTCTCCGCCGTGGGACTTTCGTTTCAGTAACCTCCACAGTTGGTCCCGTATGCTCCTATTTAGAAATCCATAAAGAACTGGATTTGCCACAGATGAAGTGGAAAATAGAACGGTTGTACAGAACTGGAACCATCTTTGTGTGACTTCCACTGTCGAGGTAAACAAGACAAAGGAAAGTGGCAGCTGAGTAAACAAGATGGCCCCGATTAGTAGCACGATCGTGAATATTGTTTTCCGCGGCGAGTTGTAATTAGGCTGTAAGTAGGTCTTCCATCTGTTCCTTAATTTTCGATGGTGGGGTATATGTTGGTATTGAAACGGGGATCGGGAATGATCAATGAAATAATTTGGTGCGTTTACAGTTCCACCCGCACCCCCACCGCTGGTTGAACTACTGGTACTGCCATTCCGGCTATTACTGGCGCCAGTTGTGGTTGTTTCATCTGATTCCCTCCTGCTATTTAGAGCACTTTCTGAGAAAAATGCATTTTTAGGTGGAAGAGTAGGGGTTGCAGGTGGCGTGAGAGGTGGACCTCCACGGAGTATATTTGGCACTCGGCTGTTGATTAAAAAGGAGAACGAGTAACTTGATTAGCTTTACATTTTTTCATGATTTTACGTTGTATTAATTATTTTAGGACCCAAGCGTATCACAACTTGCGCATCAACAATAAGACAATCTAGATCTTTTGCATAACATAATTAGCCAAAATACGGTATGCACGCCGTAGACGGATTTAGCAAAGCTATTATTAACGTGATTTATTTAAGCGTGAAATAATGCTTTTATTTGCAAGCGTCTTATTGTCGGTATTAAAAGGTTGATAACTGGTTTGGTTTATTATGAATTTTGATGAGTCTAGAGTCACAGTCTACGTGCATGCTAGTGAATCATGTAGATATTCATGTACCTATCTATACATGTGCATTTTCTGCTAGACTTACTAGTGCTATTATTATTGCAAATATTGCAATTGAAACATCTATCTAAAACCTATACAGACTATATTGAAACATTATCATTTTCCATTAAGAAATAGGTATATTGTTACTCCAACTGATTATGAGTAATTAACCACGACTAAATCTTTGCTAATTGAAGTGAGCACAGAGGTTAACTTTCATTGATAACTGAGTACAAAATACATGCACATACTTTATTGCCTCGCACCTCGTCAATAAAAAGGTATTTTTATGCAGTTCGCAAAAACATACACACAAACAATACGAGTCGCTCTGAATCAAGCAGGTACAAATTAAGGTACGTTTCATCATCGCAGTGGTTGCAGTTTGTCATTTTCTGCTGCAGAAAGAGCAGGTCACTGATCACACCATCAAACATTCAGAAAGTGTAAAGCTTTTCATGTACTGTATGAAATATTCAAATTACAAGAACACACGGCACCGCCACCCCATTTCCATCCAAATGTCGTACTGTATTTTATCAAGTGCAATGAATACGCTACGCTGATATGCTTATTTGCTAAGCTTGGCTGGTTGATTGATGAAACAAGAAGTATAGAAGGTTCGCTTTAGAAAAAAATAATTTCCTGTTTCCATTTTCCTCGACTTCTCTGCGTTGTTGTAGACAGTCATTTTCGTCTTCAAAAATCTCAAATTAGCGTAAATAATGGGTGTTCATTTTATAATCCTCATTATACAAGGATGAATTACGAGTTTCAGGAAATCACAGCCAAAGCTAGCTTAGCACCAACTTTATTTATGCACTACATTATAAGGTATAAGACTGGAAAAAGGTTAAAAGGTAATATAATTCACGCCCTTCCTATAATAATAACGAAACAAAAATCTGTGTTGAGGTCATCTTTTACAGGTCTATGTAATGTAGTATCTATCATATCATGTCATAATAATAATAATGTAAACATAAACAACGCATATATTATGCTAGTCCGTGGTCCCAATTTCTTTTGTAATTTTGGACAGGCAATAGTCAAAACCCTTTGAGATATTGGCTCACTTTTACTCTCAATCTCAACGAGGAAACATGCTTTACGAGTAATATAGAGATACTACAGAGCAATAACTCATCGCCGTTGCAGAGAATGTCCTAATAAATACAAAAAGCCAAACAATCCACCTGTCATATTAATCATCACAAGAATAGTGTTCATTACCAGGGGCAGTGAGACATGGGATTTGAACTTTATATATTATAATATTATTCGCAATTTGTAATTGTAAGCATTGTACTACGGTCAATTGCATATAAAAGTAAGTTACGTTAAATTGCTCGAGCTGAGCCGTCATCTACTCATTCAAGCATAATGTCTAGTTTCTAGTGACAAAAAATATTTTACGCACTCTGCCTTTTCATTCATTAATTGAATGAGTTCCTAGGCATGTGCTGCACACCAAAAAAAATAGTTTGCTTCCTCTCTGGAGACAAATGGAAATGGCCAGTTGCTTCCTATCGCAAAAAATATATGCGTGCCTATGTATTGGCTGTTTTATGGTGCTGTCTAGCTCATCAAGTCTGCCTGCGAGTTTTCGTGGATACCAATTTGGTGGGATGGGATGTTTCTTATATTCGTTCGTAATATTGCGTACTAAATGACAGGCTTGTAATCAGTGTCAGATCTATACCAAAGCCACGACGTAAACTCCGTCCGACTACGCGCGTAACACTTCCAAACCGGAAGTAAACTCTTTGTTCCTACCTACTAGCTTCCAGTCCAACGTAACGCATTCACTAAGGGCCGTCTCGTAAAATTCAAGGGAAAAGGTCAAGGTGGGGGATGGAAGGAACATCAGTCAGTGTTAAGCATAATGCAGACCAGTTACAAATATACCAGTATACATAAATCTGTAAACAGCACATGAACAGGATCATAATCCAGATACTATTAATCGAGACTACTAGCGGCACTTTTGGTCCATTCGCGTCGCATTATCATTGAAATAACTGCATAATAAAAGTACATTAAGTACAGTCATAAATAACTTATTGTATTTTAGGCTTCTTGATGAAATCTTTGTACAAAGTGCTTTGCACTACCCTGAATCACGGTCGCCAGTGGCACAAGGCACAACTTAACTAGAGCAATGCATGTAGTATATCGTGATGTTGATGTGAGCGATAGTGATATTGGATCATACTATATCGTTTTCAGTTCAGTTGAACTGTGTCATCTTGGATAAGTTCTAATGTTACAAACTGACCCACAATATTACCTACATTATCTTACGACTTGTAATCAGATAAAGTGTGCTGCACCCTGAAAATTATTAGTCTGAAGGCACCGCTTTGTAACTAGGTGGTAGACATTGGAGTATTCCGGAAGTATTTGTCCATACATGCTCCATGTATGTTTACACAAGAGGACTCCGTCGAGGAGACAATGCATATAGTTACATTTTGCACACAGTAAGCAATACTTGTTGATAAGAATGGCGTAAAAACGAGTGGTCAACTGGTACTACCGTTAGTTTTTCAAGCAAAGCAAGGAAGGAAGGATTCCAAATCATATTTGAAGCAGGTAAAGGTACACAAGACACAATGCAATAATATATTACTTAGAAAGCGAGCCACCCATCCTATTTCATTACAAAGGATTTATAAAAAACAAAGGAAATACAAGTGCAATGTTGCAGTATGCGCAATGCAGAGGCTGAGCTAAATGTAATGAACTTGAGTTGAAGCAATTATGTACTTCAGGATATATGCAATAGGAGGACATGTAAAAGTGCTGAACATGGTTTACAAAACTTACCTTAATGGATGAACATGTCTACCCAAGTTTGTCATGAGCACCCAATGTAATAACGAGTTGGATGACTCAATACGTGAACCAGCGTGGAGGAATCGATTATGACCTTGCACACTTGAGTACGCTGATGATGGCCAATCTGACGATATGCTTGAGACGGTGGATGCAGTAAAATGGCCGATTTGAACTTTTTGACATTTCGCTTTCGCTATCTAGAGATTCGAAAACGGAAAATAAACTTGTGGTTAAACGCATCAACATGGCACGCATTACAAAATCGACACATTTACATGCAAAAGGCTAATTTACTAAATCAGGGTTCCTCAAATATAACGTCTTACGCACCCTGAATATATGGGAATAACAAACAATCATAACCGCCAAGGCAAATAGAGTGACCACAGTGAAGACAATTCCAAAATAAGTAGCTAAACTTTCCATCGGTACGGCAAACGTCCCACACACCGGATCTCTGTTAAATATAAAAAATATGACAAGATCTTTATCACTTGCATACATGTTTACCATTTTGAATCCTAGCAAGATCTTTATCCAACCCAATCACTTTCAAGCATTCTGCCAGACGTCCAGCAGAACGAAGTTCATTTCCGCATGTGTGTAGTGTGTGTGCTGTGTACACATAAAATTTTTACTTAGTACGTGATCATCTAAGTATTAACTAATAATAACATGCTTCACTATATGGACATGGACAACGAAATATAATGGGCATATAAGACACTATCCCAAGTCAAAAGTCACACCCACTCGTTCCCTTCTCTGCTTCTGTCATAAACGTATCCCAGCAAACTTAAGAGGAAGGAAGGAAGGCATCGTTTCAGATGATTCATTGTACACACAAACAATAACAACATGCATAGTTAATTCATAACGCAACGTTCTGGCAAGAATTTTCTTTATTAATGGTGTGAGTAATATAAGCCAATCCAACCTTGACAATGTATGTTCTATGTTCTCTGTATCCCCGTTCTTTTATGTGATCATTTTTTGTGTCATGTTGACTAAATCATACATTGATATGGCTATCAATTAAATACACCCCATTACCACATGTATTCGTGCGTGTACACACATATATCTGCCAAAATCACATTTTTTATTTTTATTGCTTGATAACAACAGCACAAATGCCTCGCGTACGTACCTGTTTTCGAACAATAGTAAGGGCATCATTGTGATAAGAGCTGCGAGAAGCCAACAGCAAATAATAGCGCAAAGGGACCTCCTCGCTTGTAACAATTGACTTGTAACGCATTGGTCGAGCGATGGTAATGTACCTGAAAACGGAAAAGTCAACACAAAGTAAAGCGCACACTCCACACAAACCATTATTCCTTAAGAACCAAAAGGGACAAATGAGAAAATTTTGAGTGGAAGGAGAAGACATGAGAAACAGTTTTATATAATGTGCAAAACTGCAACAACAATTATGTTACAAAAGATGAGGGCTGTATTGCAGACAACATCATCATAAAACCTGTCCATGTCAATAATGTGTCAAACAAGTCAAAACATCATGACAGCTATGTAAATATCATGTTAAAAAGCTTACACCCCTGCACCAAACCGCCTACCGCAAATAAAAAAAATCTAACAATATAATCATCCTGAATGAATTGCATATAACATGATCTTTTATATATTTTTCGCATTTGATTTGCATACATGCTGTCGGTGTGGTTTCGGGGGCAGAAATGTGAAGCTAATTGAAACTATGATGTTTGCAATGCTGACAATAATGATTTCTTGTTAAATCCCTACAACGGCTCAATCGCGCTCATCTCTTTCTCCTGTAAACATTTATGATGAGTGTTGACGAAGTGGATAAACCTTTTCTACTTCCTTGACCAAAGAATTTTTCCATGAAATGAGTCTAAGGTCAACGGTTGGCAAGATTAATGTGTGAACGCCTTATGTGAGTGATGTTGAAATGATGAGTTTGGAAAGGTGCATGCATGCGATGCGATGTGGAGCATATTTACAAAAACTGTAAATGGACGTGATGAATTTTCACTCAATTTATAACCGCTTTCATTGCATGCATAGCACGTAGTAGGCGTACGACACGACGATGTGAAAGAGATAAGTAAATATGCGAGATTTAATCCGGTGATGAGAGTTTGTCCGGAATCAATGAAACCCCTGAACATGAACAATGATCTGACTCTGACTACGTGATGTGAATGAACACGATTTATGTGCATTCGTAATTTGACTAATCATTAAAAAAGCTGTCGAATTGCAAGAAATAACACGAAACAACGCTTTCGGCATTACGTTGTGCAAGGTTGTGATTCAAACAAAGTACATTTTACATGCAAAAATAATAACGCATGTGCGGTTATTTTTCTACTCGATCCCGGTGCATCTGACTTTTTCTGGTTCAGCTTTTCCATTCAATAAACAAATAGCAAATTTGAATCAATCAAAGTCTAATTTAGAGGTTATTTTCATCAAAATAACTTCCTAAAATTAGAATGTTATGTATCACGCGAAACGCGTAGTACGTGACAGAATTTGCACGCCTATGTATAACCTATTTCTGTTCCAGGTAACAATCTCCTTGAAACTGCCGCAAGATTCTGGCTATAATTAATCACAGCATGATCAAGCTAGCGGGCGGGCATACCTATTCTTCAATTGATTGTACAACAATTTAGCAAAGTTTACGACGCAAGTACGGGTCCATTAGATATATAGTCATAACCGGAATCTATGAAGGTCAAACAGCTTCCAAAATCCCAAAAATACGTTTTTAATGAAATATCGAAAACACCTGTAGTAGAAGTTAATGCAATGAGTAAATCATTCTGAAGACTAGTGTTTTGAGGGAAGTTGTAAAACAGAAAGACAATGTTGGAGGGAGGTTGAAAGCATATAACATAACGGGATCGACCTTGTACTTTTTAGAAGTTGTACATGTTGTTCCTTTGTTTGTCTAAATGATTTTCTTAAAATGATTTCGCTGTTTTAGATTTACTGTTTACAGGTGCAAAGTCACATTATGGATAGGATATAGGAAGTGTAGAATAACTGCAGTAGGACTTAGGTTTGTATTCAGGATAAAGAAGTTTTGTTTTGTGGAGAACTTTTCAGGCGGTACGACAAGAACATCATTACATCAACATCACTATATCACATCATGACTTAGAAACAAAGATCACTTACCTCTCGGCACTTATTAGAGCTACCGTAATGGAAGTGCACACAGCCACCCCAAAGTTAATATGCATCATGATCAGGTGGGCCAAATCGACGCCAGTATGGCCAGCGGTGCATTGAACCGGAACTGAAGACGTTCCTTGCGTGAGAATAGAGGAAGCAGAAGTAGACGACTCCAGCTGCTGTGCATGACTGACATCTTGATCACTTTTGTAAATTGATGGATTATGGTAGTGAGAGGGGAGAAATGTTGTGAGAAGTGAGATCGAAACGCCCAAAAATGAGACAATTAAGTGGGAAAGGCACAAACTGAACACAAATCTGTAAGGTAAAACCGTTTGACATATGAAGATATTTTTTTACATTAGCTGCTGTGTGACGTATTAACACATGTTTTTAGCATTATCAAGAGTCAAGAGCAGTAGCCACATTATTACCTGTTAGACGGATACTTCAAGAGAGATCTTCTGCAAAGGGTGCAAATAATCGCCCCATTGAACACAATCGACAGCAACTGAAGAACTACCGAGAGTATTTCAAAGAGAATGAGTCTACCAACATTGTCTCCAGTTGTACCAGGAACAAATTCCCCCATTTCCACTTTCCACGTGGAGTGAAAATGATCAGGTGCTTTAAGATGTTCCTTTTGACCGTATTTTTACTTGTGTTCACATGGTCTTACAAGATATGGTAGTATTTGCTTCAAACCTTCATAATAATTTGGCATAGCTAAATGGAGAAGACGTATGGTACGCAGACGCACTGATAAGGTTATTGTCTAAATTCGGCATGGCCAGATCAACTTATTAAATATGCAGCAAAAACGACAAACGTTGTGTAATACAGTCGGAGAAATGAAAGAAACTGTTGGCTTTCATTCATGCATGACTCATGACGATGATGATTTCGTACATTATAATATATCACTCAGAATGGGCCAGGTCTGCGAAGACAACATGGCTCTTACGTGTTAAACTGTGTTTACAAAGTGCAACAACTAAACTCACTTCACAACAAATTGATCACAATAGGATGTCTCCCTGTCACTGCACCTGCAGTTCGTGTAGTCTGCGACATGGGCATGGGAGTAATTCGCAGTGTTTGTGTTCACGAATTGCATTCCCATGTTTCTCATGAGTCACTTCGTTGATTGAAACTGTAGCACAACACTGAGATTCGACCGCAGTCCTGCATTTTAGGCTTATTATTATGCAACTTTTAATGCATCTTCTGCGAATCGTGTAGATAAATAGCCAAACGATGAATGTCGAAATGGAGCTGGTGAAGGTGAATGCTGCAGCTGAAATGGTGTGTGGATTGTTGATGGCTTCTTTTCAGATGTGTTTGGTTGGTTGGTCCACTTGACTTTGACTTGCATTATTTTTCATACACAATTTGGATTACGAGATCTGTGCAATTTAAAAATAAAATAAAAAAATGTAAAGATCATATTTCGAGCTATTTCACATGAGTTGCGACGTTTTGAAATATTTAATAGTCTGATGGTTTAAAACCGTGAGGAATTTGGTTGCAGAATCAGAAATCTGTTCAACTTTGTAGATTCTATTTGTATCTCAATACGACCGCATAAGTTAATGTTAATGGACAGGTTCAATAAAAAATACTACTAAAAACCTAAAGCCACTTTGGTTTTGCTGTTTGCGCGACCTCAGGATTTTGTATAATTCCTGAATTATATATGTATAATTCCTGACTATGTATAATTCCGGGTTTGGGTTTACAGAGAAAACTCTACAAATTCAATTGGTTTTATCAAACTTCACATTCTTACCTTATGCTTACTTTACCGGAGAATTGTACGTGCACCAGGGTAAACGATATTCAAGGGAAACCCAGGTATTACTTAATATGTAATGGTTGTTTGCTCCGTGTCTAATTAGGTAACTTATAATACAGCATAATGAACGCTACATTAACTTATGGTTAGCTTAGAAAACAAACGTTTGCTATAGTCCTACAAAGATTAAAGGCAAAGAAAGAATAACCACACTACGGAACCAAGAAGCGTTTTAGTGTTGCCAGCATTTGATCTAAAGAGCAAATGCCGTTCTCATACGGACCTGTCAAAGCTTATATTTTAGAGGTAGGCTCATGATGAGATAGGAACACGAACATAGACAATCTGACTCGATCTATCGCCACATGCACATGTACCGGATTCATCAGCTCACAGCTCAGTTCAATAATGCACTTAAGTCAATGGTGAGCTTGATCCGAGATGCTTGCAGGGCTGAAATTGGAATGAATCGAATCACAGCTACGTTTAACTCACCATTCGTACATATATTTAACCTTACTGCCATAATGGTGGAAATAGGAAGCACACTGAACGGAACTGCAAACAAACGGAATACGGAAAAACTCTCATTTTCATTGAAACATATTCACCTCGTGCATGCCATACTTGTTTATGGGTTTCCCGACAGACTCATATCCGATTCATTCGATGTATCCCTAGTGCAAGTTAGAGTGATAAACATATAAAATTCATGTTGGTTTAAAGTCAGTTTGGGTTGGGTGAATTTTCACTTTTTTTCTCTTTCCGAATCGTTAACATTTCCAGTTACCTAATTATTAGCGTCAACCATGAGCGCCATTGTCATAATCAGATATGACTGATTGACGTGATTCATTCTTGACATAGTTGGTTTCTAACGCACGCATGTTTCTCGTTAAAACTTCGTAAAATTAATATACTAGACTAGACTAGAGTGAACTGACAGAGCTTGATGTAAGTACTGGAGTGGTAGTTCGAGTAGAATTAGTAAAATCCATCCTAAACTTACGTATTCGTAGAAATAGGTAGTTAATTTGCATCCTAAAAGTACACCTGAAATCATGACACAAAATTTCGCTCCCTGATTCATTATATGGTTAGATTCATATCCATAACTCATCGAGCTATATAAGTTAAGTTAAAATTTATTTATATATATGTATTTCTTTTGTTGTGGGTAATCAAGATAAAATGTACTCTTCAATCACGTAGACAAATTACAGTAGAGAGAGAGAGGGCTATGGGTATGTAAAATCGGCGAACCGAATTCAACAGTCAACTTGTCCTTGTTCGCCCTCTTTCAGAATCTTCTGAAACCTGGGTTCGTGTCTCCAAAATAAATTGCCATATTATTCACGCCAGCATTTATGGTCAACTCACGGTAATGTGGTAAAAATTGGGACCTATACACACCATCAAGCTTTTACAAGTTAAAATGAAATACGCACATAGGTATATAATGTCCATTGTAGATGCAATCTCATGAAATTATCATTTCAAAACAACTCTTCAAATGTGCATACAGTATCCATTGAATTGTACGAGTATACCCAATCAAATAGAAAGTATTATGGCAAATGCATATGAATATTCACTGAATACCCCTTGCTTGGCACTGACAATACTTGTAAGTGTGTATCTGAAAAGGCATCTTGAAAGTTCTAAATTAATAAATATAATGACTAATCTTGAGATCTCATTGTTGACACACAAGAAACAAATATATATTATGTTTTCACTGCACTCACCTTGCCATTGGATAACAATTATTTTGAGATCCAGATATACAGATTTGATCAGTTAGCTGCGTGGCGTGAGTCCGGATAAAAGGAAACAAGCGTCACTGAAAAAGGAAGAGGAAATAAAGCGTTTCAATGAAATAGTACAGTCGTACGGTTTGCCAAACAATTCATACTTAGGACCAGCAAAAACATATCAGGGCTTTAGTTTGGTTTTTGTTGGCTATCGATAAAGTGTTGACAAATAATATTCTCTAACTAACAGGAGTTTGTAAATAGATTAGGCCAGACACATGTAATATCGCAGCATGTTTATTTCCTTTTTGTGAATCGATTGCATCGATTCTTGTGGATAGAACCTTATTAATCATATTGTACGAGAGGATATGGTGCGAGGGAGAAAGATTTATCTCCAATGAGCATCTCGCTGGCTCACAGTCTCCTCAACTGGAAATGGGTAAATAGTGTGCTGCACGCATCACTTTAGTCGGTTCAGAATTATAGGAAATAATATTTTAACCAACAAACATAAATTATGGAAAATATTCCCAACACTTTGTATTCATAAAGATTTCGTGCTTTTCCCATTGTATGCAAAGATTGTTAGAAGGAAGACGGGCATCAGTTTCCAACTTGAGATGGAGATGAGATGACACATGGAGAATGAGTACAAAAGAATTTCATTTTCCCACAGCATTCTGTCCGCCCTTTTTCCAGTAATTTTAAAATGAAATTCGCTATTCATACAATTAGCGTATAACACGCTTATAACGTCACGTTTAACGTGTGTCATCGCAGAGATATCATATCAACAGTTTTTTTTCAGAAAAGATGAATTGGTTGCTGGAAAATTCGGTGGCAGTGTGGCACATCCTGTTGAAATTACATTTCTATGAAAAATGGGCATAGCCATACAGATGGAGGACTACTCTTATTTTTACGGAAAAGTGAACATCAAACGTCATACATCCCCTTTATACTTATGTATGCATCCTGCATACCACCGTCGAATAATGCTGATTGTGTTGCAAATATGAATATAATAATAACTATTTTTTGTGCGAGTAATGAACACACGAACAATGAAAAATGCAAGGAAATCCCCCAACTCATTTCACTAGTTCTAACCGTGCAGAGCCACACAGAGTTCAACCAAAACGAGGCTTCGTTCTTGTTGATGCGTATATTCGATAATAATAGCATGTAATATGTAATGTAGACGTATTTTTACCCAATCGAATTCCCTGCGGCTTACCAAAATGAGCACTATTGTGCATGTACTCATTTTCATTTTGTAGCAAAACATATGTATGCAAAGCTACTTTTTTTAGCAAACATTGCACGTGTCATTTATAAAGTAACACTGTGTGAAGTTAAACACTACAGTGTCAAGAGTCAAGACACAAATACCTATTAAGTAAGCTGCCTTTCTTGCATAAACCAGTTTTTCTTTTTAGATGAACCCCAGACTTACTTGCTAGTTAGTCAGCCTCATTTAACATGTATTAGGATTATAGGTACTCGCTCAAGTAAAATTATACAGATGAGAATCGGAACGTCATGTGTCGGTGTGATGTGATGATGGGTAGCATAACATATTGCAATGCATCATCATATCTACCGCACGGCCGTTTCATATGTATGGTCTTTAATCAACAGTGGAAATCTAAAAAATTCTCATGATATCGCTTTATATTGGTGGTTTTGTATCTTGCAAAAAGATATGTATATAACCGTGACACAAAACAGTGCACGCAAGCAAAACGGTGAAGAAGTTAAAATCATGTTTCATTTACCAGCACTTCAAATTTTATTTTATCCATTTCATTTCACATATGCTTGTGTCCGAGTCGAATGGTGGTGGATCATTTTGTGGAAAATAATTTAGTCATAAGCTTCATGCATTGAAAAATGGATCTTCTGGAAGGGAAAAATATAACTCGAGTAAAAGAAATTCCGCTCCCGTTTTGGACATGTTTCTTTCTAAACTCCTCAAACGTGCGGTACCCAACGTCAGAGAACAATACATTCTATACGTGCAAACTCATTATACAGTATATGCTGGATACTGAATGTACAATTAGGGACGCACTAATACTTCCCTGTGGATATTGGATTTGTGTAGGTGCGGGTGTGTTTATAATTTTGTTGGCAAACTTTGGAATATTTTCTAATATTCTTAATCTACTTATCTTGCCAAAGTCTTTGAAAGGCTGTTCAGTGAAGCGATTGATGGTGTTACTCGCAATTTTTGATTTATTAGCGTCATTATGTGCCATGCCTGTTACATTATTGTTGTTACTTATTTTAGGTAAGAATCTTAAGACTGAGTCATTGTTGTTTTAAATTATTAAAGCGCATGACAAGTGGCAAGTAATTGTAATGCAGTGTTGATTTTCTTGTAGGCAAATACGAAAATAGACGGGTAGCTCTTGACTCATTTCAAGTACTCTATTTACTCTTCGCATTAGGTAATTCTGAAACACACATCTTTATAACATTGTGCGAACTTGAGATTCACTTTTTAATACATTTTAATATCCTTGTATCAATTTGCTACGTACAGGACGTACAGGATCAGTATTTGTGACAGTTGTGATTGCAGTTGAGCGCTATATCGCGGTTGCATTTCCATTAAAGACATGGCTTTCTCCAAAAAAGTCTCGTTTTCATTTATTCATTTTGGTGGGTTTTATTATCCTTGTGAATCTCCCGTGGTGGCTGAATAAACGTCTGGTAAGAAATGAGGCTTACGGAGGGAACAACACTCACGATCTCAGTCAGTTTCCGTATATTTTTATGTCAACTCCGTTTTTCTCGAAATGTGTATGCAAAAATTCGAGAAGTGCACATATTTGTAGATTTTGCGTTCCCCTTTCCAGTGTTGCTGATATTTAATGGACTACTCTACAGATCCGTAAGTATTGATATAACGATTAAAAGATATGATAGTGGGCCAACACTAGACGAAAACTTTTACTTGCAAGTCGTCGTTTCTGTCGTCTCCGATCTAGATCTACCTGTCAAACAAGGCAAGACAAACGCTGACCACAAGCCAGCGAAGGGAAGTGAATGCAGCAAAGATGTTCTCAATAGTCGCTTTCATCCTATTAATGTGCCACAGTGTCGCAGTTATTTTATTCATTTTAACCCAACTTCGCCACATAACTTTCCGCGAGCTTCAGTTCTTTCAAATGGTAGCGACAACATTGAATGCTTCGGTGAACTTTGTGATTTACTATGTTTTTGGTAAATCGTTTCGAGACGAGTTTTGGAGTTTGCTGCATGCGTGCAAATCCTTTCATAACAAAGTCGAGGAAGCAGCAGTGACACCATCGTCAAGTACAAACGGAACTATTGAAATGCGGGCTACTTCCACAAAGCCTCGCCATCCAAAATCTATCATTCATCATAATCAGAGTTTGAGTGTGAATGGTTAATAATAATTGGACACACAGTGAAACTAACATATGATTTTGCCAGAAAAGTGGAACACAAAATACCCTCTCCTCAGCGATCCGCTTCCTACCAAATTCTTTGACTGCTTTGGTTACAACTTGTCTGGAGCGGCTAAAAGTGTGGAATTTGGATTACGAAATGGAACAAAATCAACACTCACGCTATTCGTGTAATGTTAATAGGATAATGGCATGTGGCATGTGACAACCCCTTGTCACCTCGTGACCAATGTCATTTGGTTATAATATACTCATATTTTTAATCTTGAACTAATAATGGGATTTTCTTTAAAATGAAAATGAAAAGGACGAGTTGTCTGTTTACCAAACTGCACCGTGTACGTGTTCTTTCCGAACTCACAATCGCAATATTATATAGTACTTATTTGATCTATTTGACAGTTACGTTTGTTGTATATATTTTACTTTTTGTATTTTGTAGGATGGGCTGTGTGGTACATAGTAAAATGCGACCTTACAAAGTATAATATTGTGCGAGTAACGTTCATAACATTTTAACAAATCACGCCTGATACCAGATTTATAATTTATATGAAGCATCAAATACCTGAAAATGATGTTTTATAAGCGGAGGCTATTAACCTTACCGCAGTGTGTGTTGCCTCATCGCGTATTGCATCTTTGTGCTGTTTGTTATTGACTTTTATTAGAATAAATAAAAATACCAATACGGTTTATTGCTGGGGAGTGGAGATGCATTTCGTAATGGAAGGTTTTTTATATCTGAAAGTATCACACGCAAAGATTCCAGACAGCTTGACGCTGTGAATGAGTGGAGAGGGATGGAGATATGCCTATTTTTCAAGATGCCCCACTGACTTGTAACTGGAGATAAGGCTAGACTGAAGTTTACTCAACAAGTTAACCTATTTCGATGCAAAAGGTCAAAACATTCCTTTCATAAAGAAAATATTTAAGCTTTACATGGATATGGATAACCATCATAACATCGTATTATTATCAACAGTAAAAACTGGGATATTGTTTTGGAGTGTTCGTATAGGTGTGCATGCTATTGGTTGTGTTGTGTACGCCGCATCGTAGCATTTCCTGTCCATGTTGCATGTGGAGCGCCCATGATCAAAATGTTCACTTCACGCACACAGCGCAAGACTGACTAACTGGTTGCAATGGTTAAAAGAGCGGTGGTGGTGGTAGTAGTGCCTTGAACAGCCTAACCAACTGAAAACAACATTTTCAGAATGCACACTGCGTGTGATAAGGAATTCTACATCTTACTGCATGCCTAAATAACGACAACTTCATGATTGTCATATTAAGTACTTATGATTAATTGTAATACCCTCAAAGTACTCCGTTTAGTCATGATAATAATTAAAGGAATAAGAAACGAAGAACATTAATCTGTCAAACTTATTGAAAAACCTTCAACGCTTGTATGAAGCAGTAGGAAATACAAACTCTTTAAAGTTTAGGACAATTGTGTTGAAAAGCTAATCGACAATTACATCAATGTCAAATGTTAACACTGTTTTGTTGGAACTAGAACTATATAAACATACTATTTCCACCAGTCCATTAAATATAAACAGAGTGAAGACGGAAATGGTACGAGATGAGTTTCATATTGGTGAGATGATTGGCGTTATGACTATACTATGACATTGTGTATAGTTTTTAAGAAAGTTTAAGTATTACACGTGGTGGACTGAACAAAGGTATGTTGTGAACACATGCTATAAATGAATGCGGTTGGTGGTTGTGCACACCGGAGTTGCACAGCATGCAACTCAATTGAGACATTTCATGAATAACAAATAAGAAACGTAAACCAAAATGAATGCATGACAGTTATTCCACATGAGGTAGCAATAACTACAATTAGATGACGTAGAAAGTAGAATATGTAGTGAATACATCTAAAATTACGAAATTTAACTTGATTTAAACGGGAAACTCCAAGGAGGAACGTGCAATTTAAGGGACTTCATTTTAGTGCTTTCCTACATTTTAATGTGGACTCATATACAGTCAACCTGATTTACTGATTAATCAGATTATGAGAAGTTGGAGAACGTGCCCAGCCTGCCAGTTAGCAAGTTGTGATGTGACAAGTATGCTAATACGAACAGATTTACTCGAATACAAGCAGGGGACAGTAGTGCGGTAACGCAGAATTAAATTAGCGTGATGTTTAGGAAGCTCGTGCCACGAAACACGAACATACTTACATGTGTATATGCTACTGGACTTGAGCTTTCAGAATATATTATATGATACTCACTTATCGACAAATTGGAAGACCTAATATGTATCATAATTACAGAGTACGATATTCTATTACCTTCCTGCTCATTTCTACGTCTGCCATATAAAAATGTCAAGTTCATGAACAGATTAAAATCTACAATAATTTAAGAAAAAACTGACTTGCTTTCATTTCAGTGTGAAATTTGACAACGAAATAAGAGGAAGAGGAGCATTATGTGATTGAATTTGAGGATACCGTTTGTAGTTTATACGCTAGTTTTAGTGTATCTAACAATCACAATCACTAATATTCTAAACCGATTTACCGGAATTAGTGTATGCCATTCAACAATTATCAAAACACACGTTACTTTACGAACAAAACTTTAACGTAATTTACAAATCCACTTCAGTAGTTTTCTGCGGAAAGCATTTGAAAGCCTTGGATGCATTTGGTGACACTATTGACGCCCGCATTTATTTACATTGCTATAAATAGGTAAACAGACAAAGTAATTCGACCTTTAAATCATCGTGTTGTTGCTTCCTGCATCCTCTATATCTACAACGCACGCAACGCAAGCTTCATCTATTTCTATTTAGATTCAGGAAAAGCGTGCGCATCCTGTTAAATGTTCCATCCATGCAATTGCAAATACCTGAATCGAATTCGTACATATTGACAACTTATAACAAGCAAATATTACAGACTGTTTTATTTTTCATAGAACTCTCTACTCTGGACAATGAGGTAAAAGTGAATGCGAATCATCGGTAGGTCGCACATATTGAAAACAGAAGTGGCAGTAAAAATATCTTAAACAAAACAGCAATTTTTACATTAAATCTTTCAGTTGGCTACGGTTTTGATGTCTAGCCACTCTGCTCCAAATCCAAACAATTTATAACCATAATGTGAACGCTTGACTCGTTGGTAGTCAGTTAATTTAATTTGCAAATCTCAAATAAATTCCTCCGTACTACAATGCTAATGGGAACTGGCAACGTCCTATTAAATATCAAAGCTGCTTATTAACCACATTTTGTTCCTGTACAGCCGTTCCTCATTTTTCATAGTGCACCCCGCCCGCGTTCACGGCATATCATACCATGGACCCTATAATTGCCATTTCGTCTTTTATTTTATTGCCACTAGCTGCCATTGTTGTCGTTGCTTTAGATCAAGGTCGCATTGGGGTTGACTGAAAGGGAGTTCTTTATGACTAACTTTTCTTGCACTATGAAGCTGGATATCCGACAGAGAATGGATGGTGATAACTTGATTCATTTTGGTCGATGTTAACATATTATTATACTTGCTTCGTGCTACACCATTCGAGTATTTTACCTAACCTATGCATATGCATGCAGTGGTTGTATACGTTTTCTAAAAAGATAGTGATAGAGAGATAGACAACCTGTAGTGGTAAC